>JAUMHN010008557.1:0-10139 GCA_032360265.1 Heliamphora ciliata | reverse complement strand
AAATCAAGTCGTAGTTGAAGATTAGATCGACAAGAGGTATTCATCTAAATTAACTTTGGTTGCACGAGTTTATTTTTAATCGTTCGACGTCAAAATTTTTATTTGGAGCCCGTTTCGGCGTTTACCCATCCAGTTAATTTTTTATCAAAAATCGTTTTATAAAAATAATGATCTTAGCAGTATTGCCTCCAACAACACCTTTTTCGATTCGTACTTTAGCCCTCGAACCCTTTTTCTCTGGTTAAACACTTTAATGATTAGTAGTCATTTTTGTTTTTCTTAGTTTTTCTCAAAAATCAAGTGGCGACTCTATTTTTGACAAAAAAAGGATTTTTAAAATTTGGCTTTTAAGGCGTTAAAAATATTTTTCAAACATCCTTTGAATTCCCATATTTTTGAACTACCAAAATCCCCCAAAATCCTAGCGCTATAGTATTTTCTAGCGACTCTGGTAAAGACTGGCTTACAAAATCAATTAAGAGGGCTAGACTTGAAAACATTATTGGTTCGTAGTATGTATTTCATTTACATTCTCGCATACATGTGCATTGTTCTTAACCCCCTTGCCTAGTCATTTGATGCCCTAAACGTTCATCCGTTTCGGGGATTATTGGGAAGGCGGGCAAGCTTTACTGACTGTACGCTTTCATAGGTGCAGTAAAAGAGTTTGGGTGTACCGTTTGATCATGTCCGGCACCACTCCAGGCATGGGAGGGATATACCTGACTCTACTCAGAAGGTACCTTTTCGATTGACCAAAATCGATCTTTTGCATATAGTAGCTTAGAACCTTCCATTAGGTGCTGCTAACCCTAGTAGGATTATGTGTTTTGTTAATTGTATGTTTTGTTTGCATTTGTTAGGATTGTTGGCTTGGCTTAGGATAGTTCCTTCTTCAGGTTCGGCACGAGTTCTCTATTATCCCTTGCTATTTGGGTTAGTTTTTCCTTCGGGTTCTTACTCGGATTTTGTTCTTCACCTTGTTTGGTTTTCACGCCATGGTTTTCTTCTCGGGGTATGTCTGTGTTTTGTTTCGAGGTCTCTAGGTTAGTTTCTCTCTTCTAGGTTCTTCCTAGGTGTTGGTTTTGTTCTCCTATTTTTATTTAGGTTCGTTTTCTTCGAACCATTGTTAGACCTATGTGAGCTTGTCATGTTTTTCTACCAGAGTGCTGCCCGTTTTCCCGTAGAATCCTAGATCAAATTGGTCCCTTTGGCCTAGTTCTATTTTCTTGCCAGATTGCTACCCGTTTCTCCATTTAAATTCTTCAAATAAACCTTCATTCCAGAATTTGGTTGATCTTCTCCATAGCCATCATCTTAGGTTTTCAAATGTCCTATTGTTATGCTGCTAATATGGGCCCGATAGGGGTTTTGCTTTAGTTTTAATGATTATCTGCTTGATGTTTTGGGTATCTGTGATGTTTGTTACCTATTGTCAGAGTTTCGTTCAGAGAAGTGTTTGATACTGGTTATTTTATTTTTGGGATCCAAGTTTTTTTTGGGTTTAGATCATTGAACTGGGAAGATTACAATCGCCACATATCAGAGCTAGGTTAGTAACAAGCAGACTCTATAGAATATCATCTGAAATGGCAAAGAATGAGGTAAACTTGCTGCCTCGATGAGGGCAATCACTGAGATACAATGGGTCCTGGACCAGCAAACCTAGGCTCAAAACCAGTGCCAAGCACAGATCCGAGCAATTCAGGCCCGTCGACCCTGCCTGAATGGATAGTCGGATGACACAAATGAGAATGGTGAGGATTTTTGGGACGATAACTAAGGATAGGAAGCACCACAAGTCATTGCGCCACCCTAGGTTCCCTGACATGTCCCGGTAGAGGAAGAAATTACAGCCCAGTCTAGGGAATCTGCGTTGACAGAAAAGATTGATCGAATGGAGAAGGTGCTGAGAAAGGCAAAGAGAATGGAAGAATACATGCTGGATGTAGGGGGTTTGTGTTTATTCCCAGATTCCAAACTGCCAAAAAATCTAAGATGCCAGAGATGGAGAAGTTTGATGGTATTGGAGATCCCTGGATCTATCTGAGGATGTACATTGGTACTCTTTCCCCCATGAAAATTGATGATCAACTAAAGGCCCAATTATTCCACCGATCGCTTTCTAGAGCAAAACAAAGATGGTTGCTCTCTCTAGAGGTGGCTAAGACAAGAACTTGGAAAGATATAGTCATTACATTCATCAATCAATACAGTTACAATGCTCAGCTGTACATAACTACCCGTGAGCTGGAAATGACTCATCAAGAAAATCAAAAATCATTTATGGATTTTTTGACTCGGTGGAGAGAGAAGGCAGCCTAGATGACAAACCGTCCTACCGAGAAAGAATAACTGAGAATTGTGGTGAAAAATCTACAATCCCCCTGAAGCGTTACCTTATCACACAGCCGCTCTCTACCTTTGAGCAACTATTTGATGCTGGGGTGCAGATTGAGGATGTATTTTGTCTGGAGACATTGAGAAAATTGAGCCCAGTTAGAAACAAAGAAGGACCTTCCTAGCCAACATCCAAAACAAGCCTGCTGCTACTAACGTCGTGTCTCGTTCGAACAAGGTTAATCTTTTGAACCCTTCTTCTTCCGCTTAATAATCAAGTGGTACTAACAGTCAAACAACAGTCAGCAGTCACAACAAAGGTAAAGGAGAGTCTTCATTCCCCTCAACATTTCATTATCCACAGCCCTAAATCGACTTATCGAGAAAGGGTTTATCAAACCGTTGGACCCCATGGCCATACCTAATCCCCTACTGCTGCGGTATAATGCTCCTAAGTACTGTGCCTACCACCAGGGTCACGGGTATTTAACTGATAAGTGTATGAGGCTCCGTCATGAGATCCAGGATCTCATCAAAAACAAAGTAATCGCTCCACCATCTGCTACTCCAAAGCCAAATGTCACAACCAATCCTTTACCAAACCATGCCAAGCAGGCTGGGATAAACTGCATGACTCTGGGACAATTAGAAGATCTGAGCCATTACATCTGTTTAGCTCATCTGCCACACCCGCATGTTTCAGTTACTAAGGACCAGACAGCCTGATCATTGACTATAGCTGGGAATGGATGGGATATGATGGAGGAATGGAATGATGTTTCTTGGAAAAGGTATCAGATGGCAATCCAAGCCAGCCAACAAGAAGAAGAGGAGCGTAATGAGGAAAATGACTGTCCATTAGACTACTCGGTGCGGTCATATGGATTTAGCCATGTGCTCAACGGCATTAACCTTCGTCAACTTTTTGAAGAGAAGGTATATGTTGACGATATGCAGTTCTACAGGTTGGTAAGAGTTGTACTAAAATTAGACGGGGCTGAATGGACTGACTTTTGGGCTGGTCTGGAACAGCTGATAGAATACATCGAAGAGGACATCTGGGAAGAGGTCGATAACATATGGGCTATAGAGGATGAAGAGGAGAGAAAAGGAAGAGTAGAAGTCACCAACTTAAATGATTTATGGGCATTTGAAAGCCCTCTGTGCGTGAATGAAGTAAGGCAGACTGAAAGTGCGATACCGGGATTGTGGGATCCCAAGGAAGGTGTTGAACATCTGACTAGGAGTGGGCGGCATTTCAAGTTGCCACAGTTGAAAAAATGGCAAGCAAGCGGGAAAGAAAAAGAAAAAGAGTAAGAAGAAGATGATGACACTGTACTGAAGCAGTTGAAAATGACACTGGCCAACATAAGCATATGGGGTTTGCTGATGGCATCACACTAGCACCAGTAAGTTGTGCTAAAAGTTTTAAATAAAGCCAATGTATCGATAGACGTGACCCCTGAACAGTTGATTGGGTTAATACTGTCAATTGCAGAGCCAAAACTGATTTCTTTTTTGGAGAAAGATTTACCATTAGAAAGGAAGAATCACAATAAGCCTCTGCACATTACAATCAAGTGTTTAGAAAGTGGGTCCCGATAACGCTCATTAACAATGGTTCAGCCTTGAACGTATGCCCACTCAGAGCTGCAGTTTTCCTGGGGATTAAATCGGACCATTTCACGCCCTATAGCCAAGAAGTCCGGGCCTACGATAACACGAGGAGGGATGTGTTGGGACTAGTAACATTTGCAGTATCAGTGGGGCCTCTAGAAATGTCAATTGAATTCCACGTGCTGGACGTGCCAGCTTCCTTCAATCTATTGCTAGGCAGGCCATGGCTGCACGACCCAAACATCCAGGCAGTGCCATCTACTCTTCACCAAAAGATGAAACTGATCAAGAACGGGGCAGTGCTAACCATCCATGGCAAAGATAGTATTCAACCCCCAAGAGGAGAGGGCTCGACCCTCTTGGAGGTTCAGCATGGGGAAAGGGATGTGTCCTTGAATGGGTTCTAATTTGATGAAACTTAGGCTGTGCAGACGATATTAAAGGAAGAGGAGAATTACATTAACCCGCGAGCGGTTACAATGATGCGGCAAATGTCTTACTTCCTAGGAATGGCGTTGGGTCTCAAATAGCAGGGTATTTCGAAACCTATCCAGGTATTGTCAGCTTCCCGCCGTTTCGGTCTTGGGTACAAGCCAACGGAAGAAGATTTGGAAGGGCCTAAAAGGGAACGGGAGGCTAAACATTCAGAAATGCTCAACGGCTACTTTGTTAAGGAAAGAGAAGATTTCCCATTTTGTGGTTTCCTGGAGCCATGGATTGATGAAGAGACTAACCAGAAGCTACCAGGGCTGGAAATCTTCTTTGGCTATCAATTATCCGATACGGAAGAAGATGAAACAGTGAAAGGGAAAGAGGAAGAAAAGAAGATCCAAGATTGGGCAGATAAGCTTGATGGTATCGACATGGGAGTGTTGTTCAGCGAAAAGATGGTTTAGCTGCACATAATTGACCGAGACTTCTTCATGATGGGCTTCAGCACACCAACCGACTGCACCAAGCTTATTGTCGATGCAACTATATGTTGGCTTAACAAGGCTTGAATAATCGAAATTTGATGATAACAAATTTATATATCTAATTGTGCAAATTGAGTTTGGTTATAGGAAATATACACTTAGCACAATTGAAGATATACAATGGAAGCCATGACGCATAATTCCAAATCAAGATTATTTGGCGACAAGTTTTTGTGGAACAAATGCAAAAAGGATTGAGATATTGAAGAGTTGAAGAACTTGTTGTAAATTTCTTGTTAAGATCATTGTACATTCTCATTATCTTTTAATTATTACTTTGAAGCTCATAAGAATCCTAAAAATGGTAAAAATATTTTTCCAAAACAAATAATGATCAAAATCTTTTTGGAAAATGAAAATCTAAATTTTTAATGATCCAGTCGACTGAGGTACTATAACCAGTCGACTAAATGGGCTACCAAAAATACATTTTCAGATCCACAACAGTTCAGTCGATCGAACCTTGGAGTTCAGTAGACCGAAGAGGAGTTTAATCGACCGAGTGAGTCTCTTCAGTCGACCGAACAGGCTTAAATTTGAAATTTTTTGAAAATGGCTAGTTTGACAATTTTATATTTAGCCCAATAGATAGTTGGTTTTTGGAGCCTATAAATAGAGGCCTTGTGCTATTGTTTTATTCATCAAAAGCCTCTCAAACATTTCTCATTCCAATACTCTCTTGTGCTTCAAAATCTTGAGTTTTTCATGCACATTTTTTAGAGAAAAATCATTTAGTATTCTCTTTGACTTTCATCGTTTTATATGTCTCCTCCTCCTGCCACTAGGGGAAGCCAGGCCAGGTCCTAGTGGTCCCAGCAAATGTGCTTGGGCCCAAGCTATGTAGTCCCCCTCTAGCACCAGTAGCTCTGAGACGTGAGTCCCCACCATCTCCAAGAGCAGGTCTACACGGCCAAGGAGGTCGGTCCGACGCATGCGGACTGGAGGGACCACTAGAATCCTGAAGTGATCAAGACCGAGTGGATGGCGAACCACTCGTTCCCCGAGGTAGTACTCCCAACCGAATGGACCCTCCAGCAGGATCTGCCTCGAGGCAAGGTCTCAGCTACGCATCAGATCTGCGTCGGCCTGATCCTCCATTCCCCACTAAACATCCCAGTAGACCTGCAGTAATTCAAAGTACAGTGCAAATTGAAGAACAATAAGCAGTAAATGTAGTGCAGTATGATGACCAGTGTGGAGGTTATAGTGATCAATATGCAGGACAGAGAACAATGATCAATTTACGGTAATTAGTATAAAAATTGAAATACAGTGAACAGTGCAGTGAGCAGTATAATATGGAAAACGGTGCACAGTACAGTAAGCAGTAAATAATGATACCTGATTGGGGGTCAGCCGGTCCAATGATGCCTAGAACTGGTCGATATCCTTCCCTCAGCCTTCTTCCCCTTTAGGTCTTAGGACCACCGAGCCACGCAGGGAATGACTAGAGGGTTTGCTAAGGAGTTCGCCAGAACGTGAAGCCCGAGGAGCTCATAGGTCCACAGCTATAAAGAAAAGAGGTTAGCAAGCAAATAATGGATAACAAATAGCCAAAATGAATGAATGAATGAAAATGTGCATAAACTAGATCATACCTCCCAGACTCACGAATATCCCCCGATGCTGAGCTCTAGGAAATATTGGGTCAAAGTCCTCATGAAGCCATAGAGAGTAGCGAGACCAACTCCACCCCAGTCAAATGAAGCAACCCGGTCAAGGCGAGCCAGGGCACCCAGATAGTGAAGATGAACGGTATTCTCCTTGTTCGAGAACAAGGAGGTACCGAACATATAAAATAGAAATTCATGAGCGACCTACTTGTAGTGGCGGGGCTCAGAGCAGTGGAAATGTCTGAAGTGGTCAAAGAACTAAGTGTACCGAACATGGTCTCTATCCATCTGTGTAGGAACAGCTCCAAGAAGATGCATCAGTGCGTCAGTGGACCGGGCAATGGATGGATCAAAAGGAATAAGGGCACCACCGACCCGAATATCGGTGATCAAAGTAAAGTCTAGAGGCGTCAACGTGACCTCGAACGTGGTAAAGTGAAAGATGTTGGTGGTATCCCACCATCGCTCAGCTAGAGCTATCAGCTAAACCCGATCGTTGCTCCTCATACCCAATAAGGATATGAATCGAGCAAAATCATAGGTATCGATAATAGCCCAGCTGGGAGCAGGGAGGGCATCAAACTACTCCAACACCTCTTCAGAGGCAGAACCACCGAATCCTCAGACATAGTGACCATCCTAAAAAGAAGAAGACAAGCAGAGGATATATAAGAGCAAGGGAAATAAGAGATATGCAACAAATAACTTAAAGCAATAACAACCCTAGGTTCGTGTGTGTAACTACCCTTTAGTTCTTTTAAGCACTAGAAGATTAGGCACCCTAAGTCCTGTTGCGCCAGGCAAATCCTGCACGTCATTGTAGAAGACTAAGAACCCTAAGCCCTGGTACGTAAGGCAAATCTCTCAAGCCCTAAATATTAGGTACCCTAAGCCCTGGTTCACTAGGTAAACCCTGCACGTCCTAGTAGAGGATTAGGAACCTTAAGCTCTGGTGCGCCAGACAAGTCTCTCAAGCCTTAGAAGACTAGGCACCCCATGCCTTAGAAGACTAGGCACCTTAAGTCCTGGTGGACCAGGCAAATCTTACACGTCCTAGTAGAAAACTAGGAACCCTAAGCCCTGGTGCGCCAGTCAAATCTCTCAAGCCTAAAGATTAGGCACCTTAAGCCTTGGTGCGCCAGGCAAACCCTGCACGTCCTAATAGAAGACTAGGAACCCTAAGCTCTAGTTCGCCAGGCAAATCTCTCAAGCCCTAAAGATTAGGCACCCTAAGCCCTGGTGTGCCAAGCAAACCCTGCACGTCCTAGTAGAAGACTAAGAACCCTAAGACTTGATGGGCCAGGCAAGTCTCTCAAGCTCTAGAAGACTAGGCACCCAAAGCCCTAGTGCGCCAGGCAAATCTTGCACATCTTAGTAGAAAACTAGGAACCCTAAGCCCTGGTGCGCAAGCCAAGTCTTTCAAGCCCTAGAAGACTAAGCACTCTAAGCCCTGGTGCGCTAGGTAAATCTTGCACGTTCTAGTAGAAGACTAGAAACTCTATGTTCTGGTGCGCAAGACAAATCTTGCACGTCCTAGTAGAAGATTAGAAACTCTATGTCCTAGTGTGCTAGTAGAAGACTAGAAACTCTATGTCCTGGTGTGCCAGACAAATCTTGCACCTCCTAGTAGAAGACTAGAAATTCTAAGCCCTAGTGCGCCAGGCAAATTCTATTAACCCTAGATTCGTGTGTGAGTGACGATCCTTTAGTTTTTACACGCCCTAATAGAAGATTATGAACCCTAAGCCCTGGTACGCCAGGCAAATCTCTATCCTAAATCATTTTATATTTTTCCCAAAAAAACAAAAAGAAAAGTTCCCCCTTCAATTTTAGAATAATGCCCTCTTGGGGTTTTTCCAAAAATAAAAAATAATAAAAAATTTGCTCCTAATTTTTAGAAGTTTTTGAAAAATTGACCGTAGATTTTTTAAAGATTTTTCAAAAATTTTAGGATTTAAAAAAAAATTCCCCTAATTTTTAGGATTTTAGAAATTTTTTTTCAAATTACTAGGATTTTTGAAAAAAATTTGCTCTAATTTTAAGATTTTTGAAAAGATTCCCTCATATTTTCATGCCCCCAAAACAAAAATAAAAATTCCCCTTTTAGATTTTTTATGTTTAGCTCCAAAAATAAAAATGAAAAATCAATCCCTTAGTTTTTTATATTTTTTCTAAAAAATAAAATTAAAAAAATCAAGCCCTTTATTTTTTGTGATTTTTGCTAAAATAACCAGCCTTTATTTGTTTGCATCTAAACCCTAGCCTTAGTATTCCTACTGTTTTAATCTCCTTTGCACAAGTACCTAAGCTAAGTTTTACATGTCTAGATCTCAAACATTATGCACAGTTATCACAGATATCATCATCACATCACATCATATCATATCATCATCATATTACATCGCATCATCATATATCACAGGGGGGATCCTAGGCATACGTCTATGTTTGAGATATATCACATAAACATACTTTGGCATTGACACAGTAAGGATAGGGAACCTACCGAAGGTAGCTGGAGAGAAATATGCTGGTCGGGTTCCCAAAGGAGAACATCTGCACAACGGCATCGACTGGTGGATCGTAACACCTCATCCCACCCGGAACCAGGCGGTGGGGTACTAGGGCATAGGTGTGAGGATCGAAAGGTGCTGGTTGGCCATCCCCAGCATGAGGATTGAGGAAGTCGGCCATCTCAGCCTCAGCAGCAGCGTCTGTAGCTGTCTGTGCCTCGGCAGCAGCCCGAGTCTCCTCCTTAGCGGCACAGTGGGAGGCACACTCCGCCTCAAGTGCAAGGGCGTCCATCGTAGTAGAGGGCTGCGTGGTGGTGACCCCGTCAGTAGGAAGGCTAGTGGATGTACCCCCAAGTGTACCAATGATGGAGCTCTCACTCGCTGAAGAACCCTGGATAGCTCGTGCGATATCCTCAAGATGTTTGTAGCCCGCCATATCAAGAAGAATGCAAAGAACAAGGGAAGAGAAAGAGAGAGTTTAGGAGAGAAAAAAGCTAAAGAGAGAGACAAGAGTGTGAGAATGAGCCTAGCCCGCATGCCTCTGGGACCGTATACGCGTTTGGAAGTGGCGGTCGCCACTTCCAATGTGAGCGACCGCTTGATTTGTGAACTGCCACACGACGATCGCCAGGTTCAAAGGATTTGAACATGGTGACTGCCATGTCAGAGGGGAAATATGTCGGCGACCGCCAACATGTCAAACGTCATAGCATAGGTCTTGGAGCCTGGACCTGGCGACCGCGAGGTCAGTGGGTCGTTATTACGTTTTGGGGGCTGTTTGGTTTTGTTTTGTGTGTTTTACATTTATGTGTGTGTGTTTACTTTATTTATTTTCTCTTTGTGTGTGTTTATCTTATTTTTATTGTTGTTTGTTTTATTTTCTCTTTATTTGATGTGTTTATTTTAATTTCTTTTTGTGTGTAAGTTTATCTTGTATTACCTTTTTTGTGTATGCTTGTTTTAAAAAAAAAACAACAACAAAAAAATGCCCCTTAATTTTCTAAAATTTTTCTTAATTTTTCAGGCTTGTCTAAAATTTTTTTTTAATTTTCTAGAATTTTCTAAAATTTTTTTGGACT
>JAUMHN010008547.1:0-10139 GCA_032360265.1 Heliamphora ciliata | reverse complement strand
AAAACGGTCATTTTACCCTATTTATGAGAATTTTTTATTTTTAATTCATTATTTCATGATATATACTTAATTTAGATTGTTAGGAGATTTTCCAGGTGTTAGGGTTTTATTGCCTGTGTTTTGGACCTTTTTAGTGTTTCCGGTCCGTACCTAGGGTTTTTTGTTCGAGTTAGGATTTTGAATCTCTTCCGTGTTCTATGATCTCGTGGACTATTCGTCATTATTACTAAGGTCCGAGCAGGGTCATTACATGGGTTGTTACTAATCGGGTTATTACAACTATGGTCAGTGCCGGGTTGTTACCCCTTAAACAAATTTTGTCCCCGAAATTTTGCCCTCGTACTTCGTATGGAAGGTTATGGATGATTTACTAGCGTTATGCTCTCTCGTTCTCCAAAATTATGTCCTTATTTACTTGAGTCATTCTTTATTGCGGGTGTGGATAAGGTGAGCCCATATGTTCAGCATTTACAGTAAAGGTTGTCTTGTCCTACTTAACATCTTAAACTAGTTACTACCAAAGCTTCAAGGATCATATCACATAACCAGCTAGCCTCAACAAGATTAGTATCTCTGTCACGTTAGTTAGCCTCTTCCCTTTAACTGTTACTTCTACTTCTGTTGGGTCCACTTGAATTTTTTCTCGATGTATAACATGATCTAAAAATATTACCCGGTCCAACTAAAATTCACACTTACCAAGGTTACATACAACTTGTGCTTTCTCACAATCTACAAAGAATCTTCATATGTTTCCTGTGTTCCTCTTTACTTCGAGAATATAACCGAGTATCGTTTATCAACACAATTACAAATTGGTCTAGAAAGCTTCTGAACACTCGATACATCAGGTCCATAAACACAACAGGTACAATCGTGAACCCAAAAGGTATCACCACGAATTCATAACGCTCGTAACGAGTCCTAAAGACAGTCTTAGGTATATCTAACTTCCGCACCTTCAATTTATGATATCATGATTCTAGTTTATCCTTGAGAATATGTTGGCTCCAAAATATAACTTACATCGAGTACGACTTTCACAAGCGATCATATGTCTCTAAACTAGCCCACCACCGAAACTGATTTCAAACATTCTCCACTTCTGTCGGAAAAGACTGTCACTTTACCGAAAATCATCTTATTGCCATATTCAAACGTACATCGAAGACTACTTTTCGATCAACTAACGACTATTAACTTGAAACCACATCACCACCTTGTGTTGGACTACTCTAGTCTTACGACCATCAAAATTAATACAGCCACTTAAACCTAATGAGTCACTGGGGCTAAACATACCACACAGATTAAACGCTTTCCAGGTATATTCTTACCTATATGAATCCAATCACCACCTTGCCATATATTTCCTTCACGTACGTACCATCCACCGTACAATCCTTTAACTGTACAGTATTAACTCCTTATTATAAAATCTCTTATCATCATCACTCAATTCCTTCACACACTTTCTGCCATACAATCGAACTAAGAATTATTTTTGCATTTTAATTATTTCATCTTACCCACATTCTACGAAGACACTCGATTCATTCAAGGCTAATTACAAAAATCACACCCATGAATTCGTATAATCTTACTTACGCTTTCACTCTTTTCATCCAAACACTTATTTCTCCCACGTACTCACATTAGATTGCTACGCAACTCCATCGAAAACAAATAGAATTATATCACATTTCCATTTCTCACACATAGAGTTCATACGTTCCCATAAGAAAATTTCTTCTTTATACCAGCAACATCTACTCATCAATCTAAACAAACTTGATCTAACGGGTCACATCACAAAAGGGTTTCGAAAGCGACTTCCTTGTAACTCACATCGATACCATAAGGATAACCGAATACCACTCCATAAGAGCTACATAGTCTAGACGCCAAACGAATATAAACTGATACTTCAAGAATCTACCATGTGAATAACTTGGTCTGTCTACAATGCGCACTCCACCCTTCAAACAATCTTCAGCGTTAATAGGACTCACTATTTTCACAAACTCCTTAGCACCTAAACCCTTGAAGCATTCAACTAAAGATTTACTAGTCTTTTGAGGTGATCTTGATAATTTTGATGACGAAGTCTGTAATTATATGCTTTTATTTTCTCTCTAGTCTTTCTAAAGGTTGCTCCGTTCCTCTTGGCCTCTACCGTTTGTTCTTGATGTGCTTAAAATGTTGGGTTTGAATGTCTCTTCAATAACAGGATCGTTCTCTCAGGCGGTTGGTTATTCTAAGGTAAAAGGAACATGGTGAAAGGTACGGTTGTGGTAGTTATCTAGTCATGTGATTTATTGTGACTTGGTGGTTAATTGTTCATCAGGCTCCAAACGTTCATTGTTGTGACCAAGATTCTTCGTTCTTTGATAGAGATAGCAAAAATTCAGACTCTAACACTTCGGTGGAAAGGTTGGTGTGAATATTGATGTATATAAGCGTACTTCTTTTGCTAGCGTACTAAAGTTAACGTGAGTTTGAGGCTATTTCTTGTTTTTTACTTTCTTACTACCGGTATGAATCTGTTACTTCTCGATTTATCGGATGGGTGGGTCGGCTATGAACTAGTCTGGAAAAGTTTAAATTAGGCCATATGGCGGTGTTGCGAAACATTTAGTGTGAAGCTATCGTTTCTACTCTAGATTGTTGATGGCATAGTCTCATTTGTCGGGACCTTTGAAAATCTATAGTTAATTGTTTTTGCCGATCATTGTTATTCATAGATTTATGGGGAAAAGTTTTGAAGGTCGACAATAAAAAACATACGTAGGGTTAGAACATCTTAGGGCAGAACCCAGGTGGTTCAAAGATAGGTTGGATGAGGTTAAACGGTCACGGTTAAGGCAATTACCATCAACACAAATTGAGTGGTCATTTGAGGTTCAAATGCAGGTAAAACAAGAGGAGGACAGTGAACAATAGTTTAAACAAGTGCCCCTGGAACTAATCAAGTACAATCAGATTATGATAAAGGAGATATCAAAAGGGGCAGCCTAACTAGATAGTTTGCCCTGAAATTACGTCGACCTAACGTACTTCAATTCAAGCATCCAAGTTCGCTTCCCAGGTTGGGATTTCAAGAGTAAACAAAGAATTCGTAAAATCACTACAACATACTGTGGTTTCAGAATAGAGAGAAAATAAACAATGGCAAAAGATGTTATCAATGTCGAATGTTAGGAAATGGTACTTAACAAAGAATTGATATTGAGTTCTTCAAGAGAAGAGTTAGTTCACGGATGATGACTCGAATCGGAGGAGAATCAAATGCGAATATCGGTCATTATCGAGGCATGACAACATTAAGACAAGGGTACTTACTAGGATTGAATGTCTAGTAGGGTTATCAAAAAGATTTGGGTGCCTAAGGGTTATCGACGAATGATACTTGACGGTACTGTTGAGGACTAATGATATAAGAAGGAAGGACATACAAAAGATCTTCAAAAAGTTGACACCAAGGCTTGGGGTAAATGAGAAAATGACTTATAATGATGAAGTCGCGGGATTCTAAAGGTGTTTCTCGAGGTGATATCTAAAGCTTCTCCTGGTGCATTTCTAGATTGTTGAAGTCGATTGTCGAAGTCGATTGTCGGGTTGCGCGGGTTGATGATTCCTTGTTGATTCCGGTCTTGGTAATGTCCTAACACGACTTGCAATAAGACTCGGGTATAGAAGATTTTAATTCTTATAATGTATGGATGATAATAATTATAAATACAACGCCTCCTACAGAGCTCCAACGCGACAGAATGCATAGTTTCTCATAACCCAAGGCCTGAAGGTTCACTAAACCTAAGCTCTAATACCAACTGTGACATCCCGTCCTCCGGGCACGTTGGGATATACAAAAATATAAATAAAAGGATATCCTAGCCATTCATTCATATTTACATACGTTAGTTATTATATCACAAGTGGATTCTAAACCTTTCAAAAGTACAAAAGTATTACAGTTCCACCAAGAAATTTCAACAATTACAGTAAACAGGAGAAATCGGAATATAAAAATGAAAGCAGAAGCTTCAACTCCTTAGAATGCATCAGTTGGGTTCGTGTGCTCTTGGGACTCACCATGTTCTTCAAACTCTTCTTCTACCTCTTAGATGACTTCCTCCAAGAACTCCTCCCTACTTGTGGCTTGAATGCCATGAGCCAAGTCCCAGAAGCAAAACACTATAACTTTCTAACTAATCTCACGGTACAAAATTCACCGCAACACATACCATATAACACTCAGCACAGTTTATAGTCAAGGAGACAGACAAATTTATGAAAGGATAGCAGATAAGTCAATAAACATGCGTGTATGAAATGCAGATGCCCAACCCAGCATGCACCCAGATAATTACAGGAATTCTACGCCGGGAAACACCAGAGTACCAAAATGAGGGGATTAGGTCAATCGAATTAGGCTATCTCTGACTTACCACCGTGGTGGGATTAGGTCAACCGAATTAGGTTATCTCCGACTTACCCAATGGGATTAGGTCAACCGAATTAGGCTCTCTCCGACTTACCACCGTAGTGGGATTAGGTCAGCCGAATTAGGTTATCTCCGACTTACCCAATACAAAGTCCAAGATGAGGGGTTTAGGACTGCCAAAATTGGGTTATCTCTGACTTACCATCATAGTGGGATTAGGTTAACCGAATTAGGGCCTCTGAATTACCTAATGGAATTAGGTCAACCGAATTAGGCTATCTCTGATTTACCACCACAATGGGATTAGGTCAACCAAATTAGGCTATCTCCGAATTACCCAAAGCAAAGTACCAGAATTAGGGATTTAGGACAGCCATAATTGGGCTATCTCCGAATTACCACCGCAGTGGGATTAGGTTAGCCGAATCAGGCTCTCTCCAACTTACCCAAAAATCCAGCTATCGAAACCAAAATGCTAACGACGAACCCATGGTGCCCAACAGTATCCACGATAAACCATTTCAAACACCGGGGGCGCACCAAAGGTGCAAAGAAAATAATTTTGTAACGCCGGGGACGAAACCAGGGTGTAGAAGGGGAATACATCCCAAAATATTTTTGAAAAAATGGCAACCAAGGACGCCCTAGATACAGAACCAAGAAGAATAATCTCAATGCAATCCATCCCAACAACAGTTCGCACACAGATGGACTCCAATATGCCAGGATGCAAATGACAATTCCAATAAAGCATGATATGGATCTCATATATAACCATCTACAGCATGGTATCAACTAGCATGACAAGATTCATGGTATAATGCGCAAAGTATAAAGTACAAGTATGTGAAGCATGAACTACAATTCTCAAGATATGATTCAAAGAAGATAGCATGGTTCTAAATCATCATATATTCTCTTAAAAGTACTAATCAATTAATTCAATTCAATCATCATATAGAACTCGGGTCTCACAACAAGGGTACTCAAACATACACTTAGAAATTTTAAGTCCAAAATTTAAGTATTAAATTAAAAGGGCCGACAAGGTTTTGGGGTATCCAAACTTTAAATTAAGCTATGATTTTTAAACACCATTTAAATAAAAATATATCCTACAATTTTCATGTTTATCACCAAGGTCAAATCCTAAGACAACAGGGTGAACATTTCATTCTAAGCAAAAATGGTTCAGCATTTACTGCATATTCTTACCAAAAACTAGCTTCTGTTGTTCTCGGTTTTGGAATATCAAATTAAGTCCAAATGAGACCATTTTTTAGTATGTTCTATTTTAACGAGTTCCCTACAAAATTCATGCTTAGAGCTAAGGGTAGTTGTTCGAAACAAGTTAGACTTTTTGGTTAATTTAAAAAGTGGGTTCTGTCTGCCACCAAAACTCAGTAGAGCCGGTTTTGGACAGAGGGTTTAAAACGGTTTTGGGGTACTATTACGAGGTTTTAAGGTCCAATTATTGGGTAACTAGTACTTCAGTATGTTATTTACAAAGTTCATGTAGACCACTTTTGTAATAGATCACTAAAAATAGGGGTTTTGGACCATATAAAAATATGTTGAAAAATGTTCCTCAGGGACTGAAAATCAATAGAAACTTTCAGAGGGCTTTTGACCTATTAAAACTCAATATTTTGCCCTCATATTTGGTGGGTACATGGATATACATGTTGGCTACACTTTTCATGTTTTGACCAAGGTTCGGAACTCACGTTAACATAGGGTTTCCAAGTCAGTAATGTTGACAGGTCAAAATTTGACACACTTTGGTAAAATTGCAATATCTCGAGTTCTGGTTCTTCAAATGAGTTGAAACCAATTTTGGATGAAAGATAACACACAAATATAACTCTGGAAATAAAAATCATGCTTATATCAACTTTCTACAGATAGTTATGGTGTTTAAAATCTTAGGCCAGAAACATCAAGTTCTAGAAAATCAAGCCTCCTAGGGTTTAAGTCTTCTACTTAAGACATGTCATGTTTTTGTTTCAATTTCTTTGCATGCTTGTGATTCTAACTTCAATATCAAGGCTCCAGCACACTTAGATGTCATAAATATCAAAGATAACAACATACAACAACATCTCATAACATTTACAAACATAACAACCCCTAGGTTTCCAACTACAACGCCCTTTTCGGTTTTATTTCAGTTCTTGATTTTTTAGGCGCTTAAGGGGTGTGTTGGGGGGATGTTTTGAGGGATATTAGATACACGATTTAGAGATTTTATTTACATGTTTGGGAGATCAAAAGATGGTGGAGGATGGATTAGGACTTAGTTTTAAAACCATGGTCTCCAATGACCCCACTTTTTGGATCCCTCCTTCTTCTTCTTCCTCTTTCTTCTCTCAAACCCTCAAAAACATTCAACCCACTCTTTCTCTCTCTATATGCACGAAATTTTGAAGGGGAGTAGAGGTGTTTGTTCTTGGTTTAAATAGGAGGAGGATATGGAACACATGAGGGACAAGAAGTACACAAGGAAGCTTCCTTTTCTTCACTTCATTAAATGCAATTTTGAGTTTGATTTGAGTTGATGTGAGTTTTGATGGCTATAATTCAGATTTTATGAAGCTAAAAGTAGATATGTGGCTGTTTGGGGGCACAAAATTTGATCTCCCATCAATCAAGGGGTTTGCCTCGGTTTTCGTGTCCCTATTGTGCAAGAAAATGTATTAAAAGTTAATTTGATGTATCTTTTTGGTGTCTTTTTCTACTGAGACTTATTATATTACTATTTTTATGATAAATATAGTATTTTCATGTATTATCATAGTTTCCATAGCAATTGATTAAATAAATGTAGTCTTTTAAGTCAAATTAAGCTATTTTGACAACATAGAGCTTTTTGACTTATTTTGTTGTGTATGAACTTAAATAATAATTTATTTGCTTTTGTTGACTTATAACACTACATTATTAGATATATTACTTGTCCAACAAGTTTGGGATCATCATAATACTTCATTTAATGCATTTCTCATCATTTAAAGCTAAAAAGAAGAAAATAAGTCACTTTTGGCACATTTCCCAAGGTGGTCGGCCACTAAGGGGCATTTTTGTCATTTTTGATATTATTTTGTCTTTAACCACTTAATTGTACTTAAATTCTTGATTTAGGATATCCATATGTCAAAATTTAGATTTTTAAGATTTTTTGCTGTACTATGGGCAAAATGGTTATTTTACCCTATTTATAAAAAATTTTGATTTTTAATTCATTATTTCATGATATATACTTAATTTAGAATGTTAGGAGATTCTTCGGGTGTTAGGGTTTTATTGCCTGTGTTGTGGGCCTTTTGGGGTTTTCGGACCATACCTATGGTTTTTGGTTCGAGTTAGGGTTTTGAATCTTTTCCGTGTTTTATGGTCTCGTGGACTATTTGTCATTACTACTAGGGTCCGAGCAGGGTCATTACACGGGCTGTTACTAATCGGGTTATTACAACTAGGGTCTGTGCCGGGTCGTTACAGTTATACAGTGTAATGTGATGCGTCACACGATGGTTTGGGCTGCGTGTTGATACAGGGAGGTAAGGTTGTTGCCTACGACTCATGAAAGTTGAAGACGCATGAGAAGAACTACCCAACGCACGATCTGGAGTTGGAAACCGTGGTCTTCGCTTTGAAAATATGGCGGCATTATCTATATGGTAAGCATTTCGAGGTTTTCTCTGATCACAAGAGCTTGAAATATTTGTTTTCACAGAACAACTTGAATCTTTGCCAACGACGATGGATGGAGTTGTTGGGAGACTACAACTTTGATTTGCAGTACCACCCGGGAAAGGCAAATGTCGTAGCTGATGCACTCAGTAGAAGATCTCATGGCTCATTAGCATCTGTGACTATACGAGAGTGGGACATACTTGGGAACGTTAGGGAGTTTGATCTGTGTCTCGGGGAGACAGGGAGGAGTGCAACCTTATATTCCGTAGCTTCACAGCCCACATTGGTTGCACGCGTGTTAGAGGCACAGCGAACCGACCAGGAGTCTTAGATGATACGGGACCACATTGCCAGTGGGAAGGACACAGTAGGATGAGTGGTGAGTTCGGATCAGAGTTTAAGATTGACAGGGAGACTATTTGTGCCAGAGTCGTGCCGAGCTGAGGTGCTACATGAGTTTCATCATTCACGTCTTGCAGTGCACCCGGGGGCACGAAGATGTATCACGATCTACGCCGTCAGTTCTGGTGGACGGGATGAAGAGGGATGTTATCCGATTTGTTTCTCGATGCCTTACTTGTCAGCAAGTAAAGGTAAAACACCAGAGACCGAGAGGATTGTTGCAGCATTTGCCTATATCAAAGTGGATGTGAGAGAATGTTATGATGGATTTCGTACCAAGACTTCCTCGATCGTCGGCAGGACATGATGCTGTCTGGGTTGTGGTTGATAAGTTGATGAAGTCTGCACACTTCCTCCCTATTCGAGTGAGAGATTTAGTGGATAGATTGAGCAGATTGTATATCCGGGAGATAGTCCGACTACATGGAGTACCTGTGACTATTGTTTCTGATCGAGACCTATGCTTTATATCGCACTTTTGGCAAAGTCTGCAGATGTCTTTGGGGGCTAGCTTGACCTTCAGCACAACTTTTCACCCACAAACTGATGGTCAGTCTGAGAGGACCATCCAGATTTTGGATGACATGTTGAGAGCCTGTGTGCATAATTTTTGGGATTCTTGGGAGGACCATCTATCATTGGCAGAGTTTGCATACAATAATAGCTATCAGTCCAGTATTAGAATGGCACTGTATGAGGCTCTGTATGGTAGGCCGTGTAGATCGCCTGTTTGTTGGACAGAGGTGGGAGAAACTACTTTTTTGGGACCTGACCTAGTACGAGAGACAACCGAGAAGATTGCAGTGATTCGACAACGTCTGGTGACAACTTAGAGCCGCCAGAAGAGTTATGTCGATCAGAGGAGGAGACTTTTGGAGTTCACAATGGGGGATCACGTGTTTTTGAAGGTTTCGCCACATAGAGGGTTGATGAGGCTTGGCCGCAACTGGAAGCTATCACCGCGCTTTATTGAACCATTTGAGATCCTAGAAAGGATTGGGGCGGTGGCATGCCGTTTGGCCTTGCCACCTTAGTTGGCATCTGTGCATAACGTGTTTCACATTTTCATGCTTCGAAAGTACGAGCCAGATCCGTCACATGTTCTGGATTGGGCTGAGTTGCGAGTTGATGAGGATATCACGTATGAGGAGCGTCCAGTGAAGATTCTAGATACGAAGGAGCAAGGTTATGGGGGAGAACGATTGCTTATGTCAAAGTTCAATGGCTTCATCACGGGGTTGAGGAAACGACTTGGGAGCTTGAGTCTGGGGTTTGTGCTAGATATTAGGAATTATTTACCTCGTAACCTTGTAGTGAATTTTAGGGCCAAAATTCCTTAAAGGGGGAAGAGTTGTGAGACCCTGTACCATTTCATTTTGATATGTATGCATATTCGGTGTTTTTGTACACGTTTTGGCATTTTCACCTTAATATGCTTATATGTGTTTTGATGCATGTTTTGGTTTATCTGAGCATGCGGGGTTGGTCCCGAGGGTTGCTGGGAGTTATGATGAGAATTTCAAAAAAAAATTTTAAAAAAATATATTTTGGAGGCCTATAAATATCTGGAGTTGGATATTTTCAAAAGATATTTTCA
>JAUMHN010008538.1:0-10139 GCA_032360265.1 Heliamphora ciliata | reverse complement strand
CTTGTACTCAAATCGAAGCCCCGGAAGTCCTCTTTCCAACAAGACTACTCTCACAAGAAAATTCTTTTTGTAGAAAACGTTATGATTAAAATAGTTAGGGTATGTCAAATTTTTTTAACCATTTTTCATCCGTTTTTGGCCAAATGCTTTTAAAAGGGGCATTTTCATCAATATTGAACCTTTTTATCAAATTTCTTATCCCTTGGGCTATGAAATTTACCTACCTCACTACACTTGGGTTGGGATGCTAGTATCATATCGATTGGTTGTATTTGCGATAAATATGGATTTTTTATATGTAACTAAGGTCTTGAGAATAAGTATGAGTGTGGGAAATTGGGGCTATGTAGTGACATTGTGAGATCCTGACCCGTTTTCTTTTTTGGCGTTTTCGGACGCGTGTTATGTGTTTTCTTTCGAGCATGTTTTTACTGTTGTTGATGCATGATCGGGGTTAGATATGCATGCGGGAAAGGTTCCCGGGGCCGTGGGTTGTCGTGGCGCGAATTTCAAAAATTCAAAAAAAAAAGATATTTTGGAGGTCTATAAATATCTGGAGTTAGATATTTTCAAAAAATATTTTCCAAAACCTAACTCCTAAGGTTCTTGTTTTTCTCTCTGCTATCTCTCTAACTTCTCGAGGGCCTGGGGTTCGATTTTCAACGATCCAACAGCGGATCCTTGCTTTTGGCGTCATGGGCTACGCAACCATTCGGTCAGAATTTGATTCCGGTGAAGCTCGATTTTGTACATGGATCGAGATATCGAGTTTTGAACTCACCGAGGTAGGATTCTATACCTGTATGTTTTATAAGGGTGCAATGGGTAATCAGGTGCCTTTTTACCGGTTAGATTGCTGTAGATCTGAGTTTGAATCAAGTTAGATTTTTGGGTTTAAAAACCTATTTTTCGTCGATTTCATGGATGAAATCGGGTATCAGGAGTTTCTTTTGAGGTCTTAGTATTAGGCCTAGGCGTGTGGATGCTCTCGAGTGTTGATTTGGAGTTCGGAGGCTTCGATTTGAGGTTTAGAGGGTTGAACCCATAGCTTGAAAAATGGTTTCTGCCGCTGTTCAGTCGACTGAACCATGAGGTTCGGTCGACTGAAGCTTGGATCTTGGGTTCGGTCGACCGAACCATGGGGTTCGGTCGACTGAACCGTGTGTTTTGGCTTTTTGTGGTTTTCCAATTTGGTGTTTGGTCGACTGGAGGTGGGGTTCGGTTGACTGAAGTTGTGGGCTATTGGTTTGTGATTTTGGGTTGATTCCTTGGTTTTTGATTGGTATCCTATGGTATTCAATTGATTAATTTATGGAAATTACTTGATTTAAATACATGTGGATTCCTTTTGGGGTTTAGTTGGTTGTGTCGTGGCTTTGGGGGTTGTGTGGTAATCTCGTGTGTTCGTGTTGGTGCCAGCCTTGGGGATGATGAGTTGGTGAGATGTGGATGTTTGTTATGTGTTGAGTGTTTGGGCCCGTGGTTCCCTTCGGGAAGGGGTCTTAGGTTGTGAAATCGTGAGGCTTTTGAGTTTTTAATTGGCCTTCGGGTTAGGTTTGATTGTTATATGTGGCTATGTGCTTTCATAATGGGCTTTATGCATGTTATAACGGTGGTTTATTTATGCATGGATTAGGTAATGTGATTTACATGATTTTCGATAGCGTTATGTGTAACGTGATTTGTGATACGTAGTAGTAGTATGTGATTTTATACATTTAAATTCTTATTAGGTTATGCATAGGCGTATGGAAAGAGATAAATGGTTATGTTAGCTCTGGTTGACGGTGATTATGTTAGGGTTACGACCCTTCGATTAAAGTTCGAGAATATTACGTTAGGGTTACGACCCTTCAGTTAAAGTCTGTAAAGAAGGGTTTGATAGGGCTACAGCCCCTCGGTGCAAGTTCGTAAAGAGGTATTCGTTAGGGCTACGGTCCCTCGGTAAAAATTCGTAAAGATGCATTAACGAGGGCTACGGTCCAGCAGTGAAAATCCGAGAAGATACATGGATTGCATGAATTGCATTATGGGACGAATAAACCAATTTTTAAATTATTTTAAGAGTCATGTGAATCGTGATCTAAAAATCATTTTCAAACTGTTTTTCAAGGCTCCTGTGAGTGAGTCTAATGATGGTTTGTATCCTCGCTTTCCCTTACATGTGAAAACTGTTTTCAAGACTTGAAAGAGAGTCTAAAACTGCACTTCGATTTCCTAGCATGTTTTGTTTATATTGCATGCTTGTCTAGTTTCCGCTGAGCCTCGGCTCACGGTGTGGGATAAAATATTTTTAGGTACCGATCACGCGCGCTGATTTGGGGTTGCTGGTTGGGAGTGAAAGAGTTACAGTCTTCCTTTTTGTCTTTCTATTACATGTATGTTGTAACATATTTTTTCGGTGTTGGAATCGTGTAGTGTAAGCTTTTGGCGTTGGAGCCTTGTAATGCATGCCGTTTGGCGTTTATATATAATGCATGTATGTTTCATCTTGAGAGTGTATTCTCAGATTGGTTATTTGTGGGTGTTTCACGTAACCCAGAGTTTAGGACGTGACAGATTGGTATCAGAGCTCTGGATTCGAATACCTATGAGCTGTGGGAAGAGGGTGTATCCTGTGTGAGGTTGATTGCATGTGCTTGATTGCATGTGTTTAGATGCTTTGATAACCTGATCGTGTTAGCATGTGAGATACGTGAATGATGTGTATATGTGAGCATAGGGGTTGAACTATGGGATTGATTAGCCCTGCCTTTGGGCGTTTGGATTAACAAACTTGGAAGCCAAGTTAGAAACGCGTTTAGCTGACATGATTTCTAGCAGGGAATCTGAGTAGGTTATCTAGATTGACGAGTCATTCTTGTTGGTTCTCCTCGGTATGTGGGGTTTGATTAGCATGAACCTATGTGCTTATGTGTTAGCATGCTTATGCGGTTTATGCTATATGTTGCATCTTATGTGTTGTCTTCTTTCATATAGACGCGGTGTCTGCGAGACGATGGTGAGGTCATGGTCGAGGCCGTAGCCATGCTATTGGCCAAGGGGATGCTCCTATCCCTGATGTTGGAGATGCAAATGCTCCCTAAGGACCTGTTGACATGGTAGAGTTGGTGCGTGCGCTGGTGGGTTCCATCGGCCAGTTGGTTGAGACCGTTAGAGGTGAGACCGGTCGGGAGAGAGGGGGAGTACCTGAGGCGAGGGTAACAGTTGCGATGCAGGAGTTCAGGCGCATGGATCCGCCTACTTTTGCTGGAGATCCTGATCCTATTGTGGCGATGGAGTGGCTAGAGTTGGTGACGCAGATCCTCGACACACTATAGATTATGGAGGATGAGTTACGGGTTTCTTTTGCCACCTTTCAGCTGAGGGGAGCTGCTCATGCTTGGTGGAAATATGCCAGGACTATTACAGGAGTTACTTGGGTAGCCTTTACAGGAGTATTTCTAAAGAAATACTTCCCGTCTTTACAGAGGAATTTGTACAGGGAGGAGTTCTATACTCTCACCCAGGGGGCCATGGACATCATGCAGTACCAGGCCAGGTTTATGAGCTTGTCCTGGTTTGCTCCGGAGTTGGTGAGCGCAGATGAGCTGCATTCCATGAGGTTTGAGCGGGGTTTGAGGTTGTCGATCAGGGAGCGTGTGGTTGTGTTGGGACTTCGGCTGTTCACAGAGCTGGTAGAGGCAGCAGCGAGGGTGGAGATCACCATGATTGAGATTCGGGCTTCCAGGGAGGCCAGGACACCACAGAGTGGGACGGAGGCGCAGACAGGTGGGCGTTTCAATAAGAGGCAGAGGTCTTCTGGTACTAGTTTTCACCCATCTGGGTTACCACAGTAGTTTTCAATACCAGCACCATCAGTGGCTTCATCTGGGAGGCCAGAGCAGAGGGAGTTGATTTGCTATCAGTGCAGGTAGCTGGGGCATCGTGTGTCAAAGTGTCCACAGCCGAGGCAGTCCCAGGGTTCATGGAGTCAGTCACAGGGAGGGAACATATTTGCTATGGATGTGGCCAGCACGCACATATTCGCAAGAACTGTCCCGAGAGGGAGAGTGCGCCGAGTACAGTGGACACACAAGAGGCTTCGTATGTGTAGGACCGTCAGCAGCACCCAGCAGTTCAGACTTCCCGAGCGATGACAGGTGGGGATGCTTCAGTTCAGTCGGTGCGGCAGCCGACAGCGCCAAGTTCTGGCAGACAAGACAGAGTGGGGTTGCCTCGAGTGTATTCTCTTACAGCTCGCGGTTCTTCGAGGGCACCGATCATGCCAGATGATGCTGATATGCCTTCAACGAGTAGAGGTATTTTCTGAGTTTGCAGGCTTTAGGCCAATTCTTCATTGCATCTGTTTGGGGTTGGTTATGGATTTCGTAGATGGTGTGCTGTATTGAGGCAGTGGCAGGTGATGATGTGAGGTTGGGAGTGTTGTAGATCCCAAGTCTTTGAGATAGTTGGCTATTGTCTAGGATGCCTGACCTTGTGTGACTATATCATAGGAATGGATTGGCTAACCAACTCATGTACCTGTGTTGATTGTGATCCACGGGTTGTTTATTTTGACTTTATGTTGAATTTCGGGGATAAAATTCTTTTAAGGGGGTAGAGTTGTGAGACCCTGACTTGTTTTCTTTTTAGGCGTTTTCGAACGCGCGTTACGTGTTTTCTTTCGAGCATGCTTTTACTACTTTTGATAGATGATCGGGCTTAGATATGCATGCAGGGTAGGTTTCTATAGCCGTGGACCGTTGTGACGCGAAGTTCAAAAATTTAAAAAAAAAGATATTTTGGAGGTCTATAAATATCTGGAGTTAGATATTTTCAAAAGATATGTTTCAAAACTTAACTCCTAAGTTTCCCATTTTTCTCTATGCTTTCTCTCTAACTTCTAGGGGGCCCAGGGTTTGGTTTTCAATGATCCAACAGCGGATCCTTACTTTTGGCGTCGGGGCTACGCAACCATCCGGTCAGAATTTGATTCCTGTGAAGCTCAATTTTACACGTGGATCGAGACATTGAGTTTTGAACTCACCGAGGTAGGATTCTAGACCTGTATGTTTTATAAGGGTGCTATGGGTAATCGGGTGTCTTTTTACCGATTAGATTGCTGTAGATCTGAGTTCGAATCAAGTTAGATTTTTGGGTTTGAAAACCTATTTTTCGTTGATTTCGTGGATGGAATCGGATATTAGGAGTTTCTTTTGAGGTCTTAGTATTAGGCCCAGGCATGTGGATGTTCTCGGGTGTTGATTTGGAGTTCAGATGCTTCAATTTGAGGTTTGGAGGGTTGGACCCGTAGCTTGAAAAATGATTTCTGACGCTGTTCGGTCGACTGAACCATGAGGTTCGGTCGACTGAAGCTTGGATCTTGGGTTTGGTCAACTGAACCATGGGGTTCGGTCAACTGAACCGTGTGTTTTTGTGTTTTGTGGTTTTCTAGTAGGGTGTTCGGTCGACTAGAGGTGGGGTTCGGTCGACTGAAGTTGTGAGCTGTTGGTTTGTGGTTTTGGGTTAATTGCTTGGTTTCTGATTGGTGTCCTATGGTATTCAATTCATTAATTTATGGGAATTACTTGATTTAAATACCTGTGGATTCTTTTTGGGGTTTAGTTGGTTGTGTCGTGGTTTCGGGGGTCGTGTGGTAACCTCGTGTGTTTGTGTTTATGCCATCCTTGGGGGTGATGAGTTGGTGAGATGTGGGTGTTTGTTATGTGTTGAGTGTTTGGGCCCGTGGTTCCCTTCAGGAAAGGGTCTTGGGTTGTGAAATCGTGAGGCTTTTGGGTTTTTTATTGGCCTTCGGGCTAAGTTTGATTGTTATATGTGGCTATGTGCTTTCATAATGGGCTTTATGCACGTTATAACGGTGGTTTATTTATGCTTGGATTAGGTAATGTGATTTACATGGTTTTTGATAGCGTTATGTGTAACGTGGTTTGTGATACGTAGTGCTAGTACGTGATTTTATGCATTTAAATCCTTATTAGGTTATGCATAAATGTATGGAAAGAGATAGATGGTTATGTTAGCTCTAACTAACAGTAATTACGTTAGGGTTACGACCCTTCGGTTAAAGTTCGAGAAGATTACGTTAGGGTTACGACCCTTCAGTTAAAGTCTGTAAAGAAGCGTTTGATAGGGCTACGGCCCCTCGGTGAAAATCCGTAAAGAGGTATTTGTTAGGGCTACGGTCCCTCGGTGAAAATTCGTAAAGATGCATTAACGAGGGCTACGGTCCATCGGTGAAAGTCTGAGAAGATACATGGATTGCATGAATTGCATTATGGGACGGATAGACCAATTTTCAAATTATTTTAAGAGTCATGTGAATCGCGATCTAAAAATCGTTTTCAAATTGTTTTTCAAGGCTCCTGTGAGTGAGTCTAATGATGGTTTGTATCCTAGCTTTTCCTTGCTTGTGAAAACTATTTTAAAGGCTTGAAAGAGAGTCTAAAACTGCATTTTGATTTCCTAGCATGTTTTGTTTATATTGCATGCTTGTCTAGGTTCTGTTGAGCCTCGGTTCACAGTGTGGGATAAAATATTTTCAGATACCGATCACGCACGCTGATTTGGGGTTGCTGGTTGCGAGCGAAAGAGTTATAGTCTTCCTTTTTGTCTTTATATTACATGTATGTTGTAACATGTTTTTTCGGTGTTGGAACCATATAGTTTAAGCTTTTGGCATTGCTGCCTTGTAATGCATGTTGTTTGGCGTTTATATACAATGCATGTATGTTTCATCTTGAGAGTGTATTCTCGGGTTGGTTGTTTGTGGGTGTTTCACGTGACCCGGAGTTTAGGGCATGACAGACATGGTCATCATTTAAAAATTTAAGCTTTAGAGAGAAAACATGGATTTTAACTTGTATACACATGTATATGCACATGGTAGGTGCATCCTTTTCCCATTAAATGATATGGTCATTTCTGAATAAGTTTTGTGTTGATATCCTATGATGTGGTAACGGAAAAGTGATATATGGGAGGTTATGTAATGATATTATAATGCGTGTTGTATGGATTATGAAAGAGACTTGGAGTACTTAAACAACATATGATATGATTATAATTGAGTTAAAATTTATGTTGGTACTTAGTGACATTGAGTAATGATGTGAACTATGAGGAATTACATAATAAAACTATTAACTTGAGTTGAAACCCTATGGTTGAATGTGGAATATGCATAATGAGGGGCGGCGGTCCTACGGTGAAAGGCCGCGAAGGTTCATGAATTAAGTTGAGCTGGCGGCTCCCCGGTGAAAGACCGAAAACTTGCGCAAGATAGGGACCACGTGCCCACGGGTTAACCCCTGAAACGTGGTGTTGTGTCGTGGTGAGTTATAGAGCTATCTATTACCCAATGGTTTCGCGTTGCCTATTGGGATAATAGGGAGGAATTTCTATAAGCTGCACTCGATATCGATTCATTTACTGTAATAATTTAATTGTGATACGGTTTTGTGATAACCTAGGTACAGAAAATGTGACACAATTTTTGTGAAAGATCGAATAGTGGCATTATGTCTTAGTGTACGATGGTTGGCCATGTCTTTCTTAGGTTCTTGGGAAGGAGATATGATTGTCTAGCAAACAGTTGTGGTGTACAGACCGTTCCATCATGGTTGTGTGTAATTGTTGGGTTGTTGATTGATTCTTGGTCAAGTTGTTTTGAGTGATTGGGAGACTGAGTTTCTTGTGAATTTTCTGAGTGGAATTCGCTCGCTCTACCGTGTGAATGTAAGTGTGCAGAGTTGTGTTCCCTTTGAGATCAAGTTGATGAGTTAGGAGTGCTTATTTTGCTGACGAGGGAGTAAGTATAGAGAATTGTTAACCGTTATATGCAGTTTGTTCTGGGTTATGTGGGTATGGTCGTACCTCTAACTCTTGGCGAAGTGGGAAATTTGTTGGAACCTTGTGGCTGGGACACCCATGTGATGTGTTTTTGATAGGCTCTTGTGAATCTAGAATTGTGTTCAGTTTGGAGTTTTAGATTTCTCAGAATTCTTAATGTACGAAGAGTGGTTCGGCCATTTGAAGGGAAGATGCAAATGTATATGATAGTAAGGATGAGTGGGGGCAATGCAAGTGCAAAAGATTACAAATTATTTAATCTGAGACATGGTAGACTTAAAGGACCAATGGATATGTGTATGGATGTGATTTAGTTTGTATGGAATTTTTTACTCGTGTGGAGTGCTCAATCCTAGTGGTTCATGAAGTTCAGGTGGCAGTGTTGGTTTCATTTCGATGGTATAGAGTGATGTAGTGCAAGCAGTAATATGGTTTTAAGTTGTGGTTAGATCGTCGTAAGGGCATGGACGATTTTTGGAGTAATGTGTGTAACTCATAGGAATAATATTCGAGTTTGGGGAAACATATATCTGGGTTGGGAAGTAATCCTCGGTATACACTAGAGTACAGCAGTTAATTAGATGGTGATTCGACGAAGTCGGGAGGATCTAGTGGTAGTAAGACCTGTGATGCATAATGCTATAGTTGAGAATATTGATTCTTTAGGAACATGTTCGTAACGTGAGATAGTGGTCATGAAGGGATAGTCGGTGACCAATGAAGGAGTGGGTGACTCCAGCTCTGGTGTTAATTCGGGTAAAAAAAATTGATGTCGTGTTAAACGATGCACCGTTTTAGAGGGGTTAAACCTGGTATGAGTATAACTTTGTAATCGGTATGATGGCATATGGGTGACTCTAATGCTTGTGGAATATTGGTGCCTGGATGTTAAGTTTCGTGTTAATGTGACAGTTTGGGAACAGAGGTGTGTTAACATCCTTGAGTCATGTTGTCTCCGAAGAACGATTAGGATCATGGACTAAGAAAGATGCCATGTAGATTGAACGACTAGCGAACTGTGAGAACTGATATTAAGATTAAAGAACAATTGGTGTGACCTGAGACGAATTTTGGGGATGAAATTCCCAAAGGGGGGAAAGTTGTCAGGAAAGGGAAGAAATTAAAATTGAGAGTGGGTGCCATAAAATTTTGTTCGTTAACGGTTGACTTAACGATATGTGAAAGTGAAATTAAGATACCTAGTGATGAATGATATTGTTATGGCTGTATTAATGAATAATTAATAGATAATTTGAAATACCAAAATATGAGCAAAGTTGGGAGTTTGAGATGAGTTTCTGGAAAATTCACAGAATTCTGCTTCAGGGGTCACCGCTCGAGCGATGGAGGTCCGCTCGAGCGGACTATCAGGAGATGTTTAGAGTATTCTCAAATGTTGGAGAAAGTTGGGGTTTATATATGTGTGTATATCGCACGTGACAGAAAGGGAGAGACCACTCTCATATCATCTCATCTCCTCCTCCCTTCTTCTCTCTTCTTCTTCTTCTTCCTCCTCTCTTTGAGAGAGAGAGTGAGAGAAAAACCCAAAAACCCTAACCCTTCATCACTCAAAGTGAGGCTTTGGGACTAGATTAGGAGTAACCAAGGATGGAAAGCAAACTTTGGAGCAATGAAATTGAAGATAAAGCCCAAGGAGCCAAGATCTCTCAACACCCAAACCCTAAGAGGGAGAAATTTGAGGAATATCAAGCTTTTGAGCAAATCTAAGGTAGGATCTAGATTCTCTCAAACGTTTTTGTTGATTTGGGTTGATATATTTCCTGCATACATAAAAATCAAGTTGATTTCATATGAGATTTGAATATTTGATAGATGTGTGTGAGTATAGTTGGATTTTATGAAATTGGGTGGTTTGAGAAGTGATTTACCTTGATTGGTTGAAGAATTGTGAAACAAAAGAGGGTTTGTGAAACTTTAAATCCAACATTTTGAGTTGGAAAACATAAATTTGAAGTATAATTGTGAAGAGAATGCATTTTGGGAATTAGAAATCAAAACAGGTGCAAATCTGGATTTTTCTCAGGCGACAGCGCGCTCAAGCGGAACCCTGTCCGCTCGAGTTGGGCGCTTGAGCTCTCGACGTCCTCTCGAGCGGACTGACTGCGTAGGGCCAACTTTGTTCGATCATATCTCCCACATCCGGACTCCGAATTGGGTCGTGCTTATACTAAAATCGAAACCCCGAAAGTCCTCTTTCCAACAAGACTACTCTCACAAGAAAATTATTTTTGTAGAAAAAGTTATAATTAAAATAGTGAGGGTATGTC
>JAUMHN010008527.1:0-10139 GCA_032360265.1 Heliamphora ciliata | reverse complement strand
AAACCTAACCAACAGGTCCAATGCATGCATCTCAACTCAATTGATATATATATATACATATATATATATTTGTGTGTGTGTGTGTGTGTGTGTGTGTGTGTCATTAGCTCAAGGGACTAGAAATTTAGTAAAAAGGGCCAATAATAATAAAAATAACTTTTTCTAAAATATTCTGCTAAAAATAGGTGAAAAATAGTTAAGAAATTTTGACATACCCTCACTATTTTAATCATAACGTTTTCTACAAAATGAATTTTCTTGTGATAGTAGTCTTAATGGAAAGAGGACTTTCGGGGCTTCAATTTGAGTACAAAAATAACCCAATTCCAAGTCTAAATGAGGGAGATATGCTCAAAAGAAGTTAGCCCTACGCAGTTAGTCCGCTTGAGCGCCCAACTTTCTGCCATGTGAGCGCTCGAGCGAATAGGTTAGCCCTGCGCAGTCAGTCCGCTCAAACGGACATCGGGTGCTCGAGCGCCCAACTTTCTGCCATGTGAGCGCTCGAGAGGATAGGGCTCCGCTTGAGCATGCTGGCACCCGATAAAACCTCAGATTTGCCCCTGTTTTGAGTTTCAAACTCCAAAACTCTCAAATACTCACAATAATGCTTCAAATCCATGTTTTCAACCCATAAACAATGAATTTAAGTCTTCTAAATCTCTTGTTGACAACCATTCTTCAAAATTATGGTTACAATCATTTCTCAAAAACCCCCATAAACATGAAATCCAACTCAAATCACACATAAATCCACCAATTTGGCAATTAAATATGCAATTGACTCAATTTTTACTCATATACACAAAATATTCACCCAAATCTATACAATACATGTGAGATAATCTAAATCATACCTTAGATTTGCTCAAAAGCTTGTAATTGCTTCAAATCTCCCACCTAAGGTTTGGATGTTAGGTTTCTTTGCTTCCTTAAAGCATTATCTTCACTTTTCTTGCTCTAAAGCTAGGTATTTTCCCTTGATCTCACCTAATCAAGTCTCCATCTTCAATTTGGGTGGTAGAAAGCTAGGGTTTTGAGGATTGGGTGGGTTTCTCTCAAGAGGAGAGAGAGAAGGAAGGAAGAGAAGAGAAATAGGATTTGGCTGTTTTCTTTTGGGTTCTCACATGGCCTAGCTTAAGTGTGTTATATATATATATATATATACATTTTTTTCCAAATTCTCTCCAAGACTCGAGAACCATCTATACTCATCCCGATAGCCCACTCGAGCGGACCTTCACCGCTCGAGCGGTGATCTCTGGACCAAATATTTAACAAATTCCTTTAAAATAAAACCCAATCTCCAACCTCATTCTCATGACCTCATTTCAACTTTTTCCATTAGTATGTTATCAAAATTTATCGTTATTTTAGATCTTAAAATTATTCCAAAACTCATTAATTCGTTCACGAACCTCTATATTATTAAAACTCATACTCTAATTTTTGTCACACCATAATATTGAACTAAAAGCAAAGATCAACAAAATAAATGCGTACCGGGTTGTCACAACTAATTTCATAACACTTGAATTACTTGGTGGGTTGAACCATTATGGTGTGGCATCTAACCTCTAAATCGCTAAACTATTGAAATGTGAAGTATTCAAGAGATGATTAAATGAAATTTGGAATCTCAACTAAATTTAGTGGACTTGTGGCATAACTTGAAGCATAAACTGTACATTATGATGTTAACCTATGGGTTGCTCAATCTTTGACTTGAGATTAATTCAAAGACAAATTGATTGAGATTCGGGATTTAACCTAAGTGGTTGGATATTAAACTTAACTCATGAGTTATGAAATTAATAAATTGGGGTTAAATGATAAAATATTATGTTGGTGTATAAGTTAATGAGACAAACCAATGGTGGCAAGTGGATTCACAGTTCAAGTTGATGGAATTTAATTATTAAATTGTCATGTAAAGGTCAATTTCCTAGCTAACTTCAGAGATAGGGAAGTTGAGCTAATTAATGAATCAAATTATTAAATTGGGTTCATTCAAATACTAATGGAATATGACTTGGAAATTTAACTGGTTAACATTCATAGGAATATAGATTGTGGTTGGTGTTGTGATTGAGTGAGTTGTTTAAATCTATTAAACACTACATTTGTTGAAAGCTTGACTTGTAAACTTGGTTCAACTTTATGAATTGGTGAGAGACTTTTACTATATTTGGGTAATGAGATTATATTAGACAATTTGAAAGTTATTGGAACTATATAACTAGTTGATTTGTGATTTGTAAAGTAACTCAATAGTTCAATTGACAACTTAAACATGTAATTGGATAATTGCAAAATTTTATGTATTGTGAGACCCCGACCTGTTTAATTTTTGAAATGAATTAAGTGTTGAGGGGAGTAAAGATTTACTCTTGACCTAGGTGATGTTGTGGGTGAGTGTTTTGAGCTTGGATATGCATGGAAGATATGTTCGGGGAAGAATATGAGGGTTCTAAGTGATGTCCGGGCAAAAATATGTGAAAAGTGTGTGAAGAAAAGTGATAGACCTTCACTAATTTGGTCATAACTCTTTGTACAAAATGAATTTTGGTATGAGGTTTGAACCATTGAAAAGTAGACTTCTGGGGCTTCAGTTTGAGCACAATAATGAGTCTATTTGGAGTTCGGACGAGGGAGATATGCTTGTTTGAAGTTGGGCTAATAGTGTAGTCGTGGAGACCGCTCGAGCGGTCTTTTGACGGATCGAGCGGTTTGTATCGGACAGAAGCTATAAGTTACGGGTTTTAGGTTGGATTTCTCATTTTCCACCTTCCTCCTCTCTCTCTAAAGCTAAAGGGTGATCAAGGGTTTTGATTTTGGAGCTCCTTCGAGCTTTCCACAGCCGTTGGGGGTTGAGATCTTGTCGTTTCCTTAAACGAGCTATCATTGGAGAGCGTGGGTGTTCGTTGGAAGCTCCTCCGTAGTTGCGAATTTGGGATTTTGGTGGATTGGAGCTTGTTTGAGGTTTGATTCTTGATGGTGGGACATCTATGAGGTAGGATTCTTGACCCTACTATTGTTAAAGGGTGTTATATATAGTTATATGTGTTTTTACTGGATAGAAAATACATTAAATGTTGTTTTCATGTTAAACCTTAGTTTTTGGGTAAACGGTGGGTTTTACGCCTTCTCTTGGTTTATTACCTGATTCGGATGTGTTGATATCCGTAATTTTTAAAAGGAGGTTTGAAAACGAGGTATTTGTGAGAATTGTGAAAAACGTGTTTTTGGAGGTTTGGAGCTAACCCTTGGGATTGAGTCTTATCTTTTAAAATGTTTTGTTGGAAACATATTTTTACATGCTTATGGATCTCCATGTTGATGGATTAGATCATTTTATACATGTGATGTATAATTGTTTTACGGGTTTTTTGTAGTTAAGCTACGGTTGGTTTTGAAATATTTTTCATAGATGTACCGTGACAGTGGGTGTGTTGAGTTGGGCTTCTATTGCTCCACGGTGAAAGTCCAAAAATGTGCACAGAGTAGGCCCCTACGTCCCTTGGGGTTAATCCCCGTAAATGAGGTTGGTGGGTGCTTAGTGCCCTCGGGATTGTGAACCCGTAAACTAAGTCGGTTGGTGGGTGCTTAGGGCCCTCGGGTTGTGAACCTATAAACTAAGTCGGTTGCCTCCGTGAAAGGCGTTGTTTACGTTGTTGTGACTCCGTATAGAACTTGTCATTACCTAGCAGGCCTTCAATGGGTCAAGACTAGGGTAATGGCATTAGTCTATAGTTGTCACATTTGTCTATGTGGCAAAGTCGGTACATAGGATTTCATTTTATCTCTTTCTCCTTGACGGTGTGGCTCAAGTGGAGTATACTGTTTTATTACAGTTTATCATTTTATTTTTCTCGGTTGTGTGTTTCGAGTGGAAAAATAATGTTTTGTTCCCGATTGTGTGATCTGGGTGAAAAATTAGGTTTTTGATTACTTCTTTTCCTTAACTGTGGCATGATATCTGTAAGGATGATATACATGGTTTTAAGGTTGGAAATGAGGGGTTTTATGAAAGAAAACCTTTTTGAGGCTCGTGTTGGCCTGACGAAAAACTTGTGATTTTGAGAGAAAAACCTTTTTGACTCTTGTGGTTAAGCCTGTATGCTTATGATTGCATAACCTACTTTACAGCTTTATAGTCTGTTTCTAATAAACTTCAGCTCACGGTGTGAAATTTTGTTGTAAAACCTTTTTCAGGTGGACATGGTCCTGTAGGGTGACCTTGAGGTGCCCGGAGGTGGCTGTTAACGAGACCCATTTGTTTGGTCTTTGTTAGGTTGTTTATACCTTTCTGTATATGTTTCATATTTGGGTATAACATATTGTAATGCGTATATAATTCTTATGATGTATGCATGCTTTATGCTTTCGGGAGAAACCTTGGGTTGGTTGTTGTCTTTCGTTTTCGTTTGGTTTTATCCTTTTGTTTTTAAATGTTATGCCTCGAGGGAGGATTTGGAGTCTCATTTGGGTGGGTTTTCTTTGGCATGTTTGCCTTGTGAGCTTTCAAAATGATTGAAAAATGTTTAAAGGTTGGGAAGAAAAAGTTTAATTTTAAAAACTGGTCCGGAGCCTAACCACTTGACAGACCGCTTGAGCGGTCTATCAGGCGATCTCTACAAACATTCTATTTTCTTATTTTGTTCAAAATCTAGTGTCCTTGGGAGGATCGCTTGAGCGGTCTTTTGACTGATCGAGTGATCTGGGCAGATTTCAAAAAAAAAATTTTATTGTTTGTTTTTAAAGCTTGGCTCTTAGGGACCGTGACCTTGGCCTTTGTGCTATTCTTTGCAATAAATAAACCCTCGATGGTACGTTGTTACAAAGGTTTTAGCCTCATTTTAGCTTTGTAGTTCTCATCCCTTTTCATTTGGGCATTTGTGGTTGTTATTCGTGGGCTTTTCGCATGACCCGGAGTTTGGGGCGTGACAACTTGGTATCAGAGCTCTGGGTTCGAATACCTAAGAGCTGTGGGACGTGGGTGTGTTACCTTGTGAGAAAAGATGTGTGTGTGCTTGGTTGCCTGCATTTGAAACTTGAGCATGTTAGTTGTTGAGCATATTGATGCCGTGTATATGTGAGCATGGAGGTTAGACCTTAGGGTTGATTAATCTTGCATTCGGGCGTTTGGATTAACAAACTTGGGAGCCAAGTTAAAAACGCATTTAGCTTACGTAATTTCTAGCGGAGAATCTAAGTAGGTTATCCAAAGTGGCGCGTCATTCTTGTCGGTTCTCCTCGGTATTGGTGTTGTGTCTGTATAATCGTTATGGCTATGTTAGCATGATTATGTGGTATGTATTAGGAATAACATGATAGATTGACCTTAGGTTGTTGTGTTTCATGTTTTCTTTATATAACCTATACATCCTTCGAGACGACGAGACTGTGGTTTGGGTCTTAGATGTGCGACTCGGTTGTAGTGGTTACCAAGAGATAAGGTTATCGAATGAGTGTTGATCGCTTGGTGTGTAGTGGAACTCGTTAGAGAGTTGGGTTTAACCGTGTGGGGGTTAACCTCGATTGGTAGACTGTTGAGTGTCTTCATGAGCAGAGATTCCTCTGAGAGTATGCTATTGGAGGTTAGAGTTGTGTCAAGGATAGTCTTATGAGTAAGGGTAATTGGGTGTTGGAGACCCTGGGAATCAGTTGTTATGACTGGATTGGTGGATTGATCTGTGGATCGTGATAATCCCTTTCGGGTAAAGTTGATGTACGTGGTTTTAGCCGTGTGATGGATTAGGTACATCTTGAGCCATTCTATGTCATGAGCCGTGTACTTAGGATGGAGTATAGATGAGAACATAGTGGATGGGAGCGTGATAATCCTTGGCCGTGTGTGTGTTGAGATAGCAGAACGTGTGGTTCTAGAGATATTCCCTGGTAGTCGAGATGTTGGTAGTGGTCAGCAGGATGTTGCTGGTAGTTAGTGTTAGGTTTGATGACCTTAGATGAGGATTCAGGTTATGATTCTAACTTGCGATGAGTAGTAGTTCTGTGAGATTCCTATGAGAACTCAGGTTTGTCGTCTGGTTGTTACCCTAGAGATTAGGAGTTCATGTTTGGGAACTGTGCTAAGTGCGTGTGGTTGGTTAGTGCTGAGATAGCGTATCCTGAGTGTGATATGTCTGGAGGTCATTTGTGGTTAACCCTGGGTTTAGAGATGGGTATGTTGCTTGCCCATGGGATTGAAGTGTGGAGTAATGAGGTTTAGTACTGTACCATGTGATTTGGCTAGCCTGGGCAATAAGCGAGAAATCGTGGATTACGATGTCTGTGATCGACGTGTGCTTGAGAGCGAAAGTGCGGAAGGTCTGTATGGTTAAGGGAGTTCTTGGTAACTCCAGATGAAGGGTTTTACGATTGGGTTTCCTTGGTATGATACCATACGTTTTCTATGTGAGTTGCGCTAGGCAGTGGGTTTGAGGCCGTGAAGTGGTTGTGATTTGCCTAGCATGAGTTAGGTGAGTAAGCGCAACCTTGTGGAGTGAGGTTTTGGCATGATGGAATGTTGACGTGTATCTTCATACATGCTTGGTGATGAACTTGTAATCCTTGGGATATGTTGTACAAGATATGCTGCTTGATGGTGTTCACGTGTGTGTGAATGAGGCTTGTGAGTTGAGAGCTTGGTGTAGCGGATGGTCTGAGTACCGTGATTGTGGTTGACAGCAGCTGTTTGACTATGGTCGATGTAGCCTCGAGGTTAGATCTACGGGGTTCTTTGAGGACCGAGTGTCGATGAGTACTCCTAGTTACGCTAAGATTGGGTCATGGGTTCTATTAATCCCTTTCTTTTCGGTTGAAAGAAAATAGAATTTTCTTATGGATAGTTGTTTGATGCGAGTTATTTCATCTCTGTTGGACGGAGATGCTGGGTTTTGATTGATTTAGGTTTCGGTTGTATATTGAGATAAAAAATCTCTATTGATTTGATATCCGTGTTATGACCCTTGGAGCGGTGACTCTGGGACTTGTACTGTCGTGATCGAATAATTGTGGGTTTGCTTCTTCTTCTTCTTCGAGGTTTCGGCGTGCAGTGCATAGGTATGTGCCTTCTTGGATATTGAGTATCTGTGTGCGACCTGGGATTCGATTACTCCCGCGGTTGGGGACCATAAAGAATTGCATGTTAAGGTTAGTATGACCTTGCGGTAGAAGACCATAAAAGAGTACGTATAAGTTGGAAGCATAGTAAGTCACGGTGATCTTACTGCCACAGTGTGGCTTGTTTGTGTGATGGTTGAACCATTTGGGGTTGTGTTCCTTGCGAGGTCGAGTTGGTGGATCGGGAATGCTTTTGCTTGTTCTTGTCGACAAGGAAATTGGTGTTGAGATGTAGTGTTCTTTCTACAGTGATCAACTGAGAATCATTAACCGTTGTGTATAGCTTGTTATGGATTACGTGGGTATGGTTGCACCTCTAGCTCTTGGTAGAGTGGGAGTTTTGTTGGAACAGTGTGGTTGTAATATGCATATGGTGGGTTTCTAATGGACTCTCGTGAGGCTGGCTTCATGATCTGTTTGGAGTTTTGAACTGTTCAAAGTTCCCAAAGTCGAGGAGTAATTATCGGCTATGGTAAGTGTTGTGCTTTGGAATTACTGTTTGTTCAGATGGTGGTCCTGAGAAAGTGCTAATGTACATGTCCAGATGGATTCGATGTTTGAGAAGCCTTGGTTGGCTTAGCCTGTTCTGATCGACGCGATGGGTTGGTTGGGAATGGAAGGGCCATGACGAGTTCTGTATATGAGGAAAATTGCTAAGTGAAAGATGTAGGTCTTCGGTTTGAGTATTCTGCTATGGTGGACTTAAGGAATTAATGTACGTGTTGTGAGTTGGGGTTGATGTCGGATGACAGTCCTCATGTTTGCTCGATCGACTGACAACGATTGTGTTTGATTTGAGATTGATCTGTAGTCTTGCTATCAGTGATCTGATGGCGAGACGTTGAGTTGTGTAGTGCGGTGTAGTGACGTGCTGTCGCATGGGAGATATGGTTGGGTTTATATGGGTTGTTGGATACCTATGAGATGTTCGTGTTTGGTCGAGTGACTCGTTCAGATCAGGTGACCTCGTAACGGTGATGCTAAATTGGTTTTTGATTGCGTGGAATCTTGTCCGGGACAATAGTGTATCGCCTAGTGTTCCTTGAGGGTAAGAATTGTAGTTCATGATGGAAGATCGGATAGAGGATGAAGGTTTGAAGGTTTGTTGAGATGCATTCCAAGTGAGTAAGTGAGCTTCTCTTTGGAGTCAGGTGTTTGTTTCGTGGCTTGTGCATGGGCGTTGTGTCAACTTCGTGATGGTATTGTTCATATCAGCAGGATAATGATGTGGTATCAAAGTCAGTGGACGTTTGGTGAGCGTTAGAACTCGAGTGGGGTTTGTGCGTGGAACATACGACTTCGTGTGATCAATGTCAGGATCCGACGTCGTGTGTTTGGACTTTTGGAGGTAGTCCTTGGTGTGCATTGTGAGATGTGATTGAGCCAGTATCTGGTAGTGAGGACGAAGGTGACAGTCTCTATGACTGAAAGAGAGAGTGTTTGGGACCAAGTACCATCGCAGATTGGTCTCATGTGATGGGTTTATCGCAGCAGTGGTTGGTGTATGGTGAAAGTTATGTTTGAGGTTTGGCAGTGTGAGTTGGAACTTGATCCGACGTTTTGCGGATGTTTCATGGATGACAGTTGTGTCAATGGGACTTGCACGTGTGGAAAATTTGTGTGGAGATCGAATCTTCAAGTTGTGTATACCTTGTGTGACGGCAGGTTTAGGATTTCAACTGTTGGGGTATTTCTGTTGTTGTGTGGTATCGCTGGTGTTTGGCTTGAGTTTTAGTATTGAATTTTGGGAACGAAATTCCTTTAAGAGGGGGAGAGTTGTGAGACCCCGTCCTGTTTAATTTTTGAAATGAATTAAGTGTTGAGGGGAGTAAAGATTAACTTTTGACCTGGGTGATGTTGTGGGTGAGTGTTTTGAGCTTGGATATGCATGAAAGATATGTTTGGGGAAGAATATGAGGTTCAAAGTGATGTCCGGGAAAAAATATGTGAAAAGCGTGTGAAAAAAAGTGACATAGCTTCACTAATTTTGTCATAAATCTTTGTACAAAATGAATTTTGGTATGAGGTTTGAACCATTAGAAAGTAGACTTCCATGGCTTCAGTTTGAGCATAAGAATGAGCCTATTTGGAGTTCGAACTTGGGAGATATGCTCGTTTGCAGTTGGGCTAACAGTGCAGTCGCGGAGACCGCTCGTGCGGTCTTTTAACGGATCGAGCGGTCTGTATTGGACAAAAGCCATAAGTTATGGGTTTTAGGTTGGATTTCTCATTTTTCACCTTTCTCCTCTCTCTCTAAAGCTAAAGGGTGATCCAGGGTTTTGATTTTGGAGCTTCTTGGAGCTTTCCACGTCTGTTGGGGGTTGGGATCTTGTCATTTCCTTGAGCGAGCTATCATTGGAGAGCATGGGTATTCGTTGGAAGCTCCTTCGTAGTCTTGCATTTGGGGCTTTGGTGGATTGGAGCTTGTTTGAGGTTTCATTCTTGATGGTGGGACATCTATGAGGTAGGATTCTAGATTCTACTATTGTTAAAGGGTGTTATATGCAGTTATATGTGTTTTTATCAGATAGAAAATACATTAAATGTTATTTTCATGTTAAACGTTGGTTTTTGGGTAAATGGTGGGTTTTACGCCTTCTCTTGATTTATTACATGATTCGGATGTGTTGATGTCCGTGATTTTCAAATGGAGGTTTGAAAACGAGGTGTTTGTGAGAATTGTGAAAAACGTGTTTTTGGAGGTTTGGAGCTAACCCTTGGGGTTAAGTCTCAACTTTTAAAACGTTTTGTTGGAAACATGTTTTTACATGCTTATGGATCTCCATGTTGATAGATTGGATCATTTTATACATGTGACGTAGAATTATTTTACGAGTTTTTCGTAGTTAAGCTACGGTTGGTTTTGAAATGTTTTTCATAGATGTACCGTGACAGTGGGTGTGTTGAGTTGGGCTTCCATTGCTCCACGGTGAAAGTCCAAAAACGTGCGTAGAGTAGGTCCCTACGTGCCTTCGGGTTAATCCCCGTAAACGAGGTTGGTAGGTGCTTAGTGCCCT
>JAUMHN010008517.1:0-10140 GCA_032360265.1 Heliamphora ciliata | reverse complement strand
GATCAATTTTCTACGTTGAGTTATGAAGTTCTAAAGATCAGGGCAGAAACATTAAGGTACTAAAAAATTAGGTCCTTAAATGTTCAAGTCTGCTACTTAAGATATTTCAAGGTTTGTCCCATTTGTTCACATGCTTGTATTTTAGACATAATACCAAGATTTCATAATACTTTTAAGTCATCAAACTTAAAAATAACAACACACAAGCACATATTATATCATTCAAAAACATAACAGCCCATATTTCTCAACTACAACGCATTTTCGGTTTGTTTTCGGTTCTTAATTTTTGAAGTATTTATAGAGATGATATGAGACCCTGACCCATTTTTTTTTCGGCGTTTTTCGATGCGCGTTTTGTGTTTTTTTAGCATGTTTTTAATGATTTGATGCATGATCGGGTTTAGATATGCATATGGGGTTGGTTCCCGGGGTCATTGAGTGTTGGGGTACAAATTTCAAAAAAAAAGAAGATATTTTCGTGGCCTATAAATGTCTAGCTTTAGATATTTTGAAAAAGATATTTTCATAACTTCCTAGCTAAGTTTTCCTTTTTCTTTCCAACGGAAGCTCTGCTTTCTCTCTAGATTTTCTTGGGGCCCAGGCTTTGTTTTTTTCGATCGAGTAGCAGATCCTTAGTCTCCTCATGGTGGGCTACGCGTTCATCTGGACGAAATTCCATTCCGACAAAACTCGATTTTACACGTAGATCGGAACATCGAGTTTTTAACTCACCGAGGTAGGATTCTAGACCTGTATGTTTTATAAGGGAGATACGTGTAATCGTGTGCGTTTTTATCGGTTAGATCGCACTAGATCTGATTTTTGTTTAAAAAGTGGGATTTTGGTTTAAAATTGTTTTGGGCATTTTTGGTTGGATGGAATCGGGTTTCGAGTGTTTCTCTTGAGGTTTTATGGTAGTTTTGGGCTTGTGTATGTCCGTGGGTTGTTAAAAGGGTGTTTGGATGGTTTAATTTGGGGTTGAGATGCTTATTCCGTAGCTAGGGTTTGCTTTCCGCCGTTGCCCAGTTCTCTGTTTGAAAATTTTGATTCTGTTGCGTTTGTGTCAACACTTCTGTTGTTGGTGTCGACATATTTTCTTTTTGTTTGTGTTGTCCTTGTCACGGTTGTTTTGTGTCGACACATTTTCTGCTAGTGTCGACACATTTTGTCGCTGGTGTCGACACATTTTCTGCTACTATTTGTGTTTTGCTCTCGGTTCTTTTGTGTCGACACCTCTGCTATTTGTGTCGACACCTCCGCTGTTTGTGTCGACACCTTTTCTGTTTGTGTTGACACATTTTCTGTTTATGTCGACACCTTTGCTATTTGTGTCGATACATTTTCTATTTGTGTCGACACTTTCGCGGTTTGTGTTGACCCCTTTTCTTTTGGTCGTGTTGGGACCTTAGGGGTTTCTTTTGGCCGTGTTGACCGTGTGGGAGTTTCTTTGGGTCCTTGGTTCCAATTGGTGTCTTATGGTATTCAATTGATTAATTTATAGGATTAGTCGATTCAAATACCTTTGGATTCTTTCTAGGGTTCGATTGGTCGTGTAGTAGTTTCGAGGGTTACGTTTTGATCCCAGGTGTTCGTTTAGATGCTGTCCTCGGGTTGACGTGTGTGGTTAGTTTTGGGCGTTGTGGCACGGTTGTGTGCGTGTCGGTTATGTTCAGGATGTGTGGGTCTGTGGTTTGGTTCAAAGGTGAGGTTTTGGTGAGGATCGGGTTTTGTGGGTTTGGTGTTGGCCTTGGGGTTAGGCTTGGTCGTATGGGTTGTTGGTTATCCAGGTGAGTGAATGCCAAGTTTGTCAAGTTATGTGACAGGTGGCGTCTTGATGCGAGGTTATACGTGGCTATGTGCATTTACAATTCTAGTTTATTTATGTATGGATTACGTGGTTTTTGTTATCATTATGTGTAACGTGATTTATGCTTTAAAACCCAGAGTTTTACGGGCATGTGCATATGGGTTATGAGGAATGGATGCATGTAGAGCAAGTTGCAAGTGTAGTGTGAGTCGCGTGTGTAGCATGTGATGCGATTATGTGTACGTAAGGTTGTACATTGCTTTATGCATTAAATCCTGGTTTAGATTTGCATAAGTGTATGGAATGTGATAGATGGGTCTGCGGTCCCTCGATGAAAGTCCGAAAAGAAACGTTTGGGGCTGGCAATAGTCCCTTAGCAGAAAGGCCGAGAAGATTGTGTTTGGGGCTGCGGTCCGTCAGTGTGAGGCCGAGAAGAATGCATTAGCGGGGCTGTGGTTCTTCGGGTTCAACCCGAAAAGTTACAGGGGTAGCATGAACTGCATTGTGGGACGGATAAAACCAATTTCAAATTGTTTTTAAGAGTCGTGTGAATCGCGATATAAAAACTCTTGTTTTTAACTATTTTCAAGGCTCATGTGAGTGAGTCAAAAGATGATTTATATCCTCGCTTTCCTGTTTGCATGTGAAAATTGTTTTAAAGGTTTGAAAGAAAGTCTAAAACTGCACTACAATTTTCTAGCATGTCTTGTTTATATTGCATGCTTGTCTAGTTTCTACTGAGTCTTGGCTCATGGTGTGGGATAAAATATTTTTAGGTACCGATCACACGCGCTGATTCGAGATTACAGGTTGGAGGCAGAAGAGTTATAGTGTTCCTTTCTATTTCTTTTGTATCATGTATGTGTATTACATGTTTCTTAGCGTTGAAGTCGTGCAATGTAAGCCGTTTGGTGTTTATATACAATACACGTATGTTTTATATTGAGAGTGAATTCTCGGGTTGGGTGTTATGTTTGTTGGTTTATGGGTGCTTCACGTGGTCCGGAGTTTGGGGCGTGACAGATTGGTATCAGAGCTCTGGGTTTGAATACCTAAGAGCTGTTGGATGAAGGTGCGTTCCCGTGTGATGTTGATTGCGTAGCTTGATTGCATGTGTTTAGATGCTTTGATAACATGTACGTGTTAACATGTTAGGCATGTGGATGTTGTGTATATGTGAGCATGGAGGTTGGACCTAGGATTGATCAGTCTTGCCTTCGGGAGTTTGGATTAACAAAGTTGGGGGCCAAGTTAGAAACCCGTTTAGCTTACGTGATTTCTTGCAGGAAATCTGAGTAAGTTATCCAGATTGACGCGTCATTCTTGTCAATTCTCCTCGGTATGGGGGGTTGTTTAGTATGAACCTATGCGGCTATGTGTTAGCATGCTATGTGTTTAGCGTCTATGTTCGTGTTGCATCTTATGTATTGTTTTGCTTTTATGTAGACGTGATGTCTGCGAGACGAGGGCGAGGCCGTGGTCGAGGCCGTGGCCGTGGTGCTGGCCAAGAGGATGTTCCTATCCCTGATGCTGGGGATGCAAATGCTCCCCTCGGACCGATGGACACGACGGAGTTGTTGCGTGTGCTGGCGGGTTCTATCCAGCAGTTGGTTAGAGGTGAGATTGTTAGGGAGAGAGAGGGAGTACCTGAGGCGAGGGATACAGAAGTGATGCAGGAGTTCAGGCACATGGATCCACCTACCTTTGCGGGAGATCCTGATCCTATTGTGGCTACGGAGTGGCTGGAGTTGGTGACTCGGATCTTAAACATGTTGCAGATTGAGGAAGACGAGTTGCGGGTTTCCTTTTCTACTTTTCAGGTGAGGGATGCTGCTCATGCGTGGTTGAAGTATGCCAGAACCATTGTGGGAGTCACATGGATAGCCTTTACAAGAGTGTTTCTGGAGAAATACTTCCTGGCTTCGAAGAGGGATTTGTACAGGGAGAAGTTCTATACTCTTACCCAGGGGGGCCATGGATGTTCTGCAGTACGAGACTAGGTTTACATGCTTGTCCTAGTTTGCATCGGAGTTGGTGAGTACAGACAAGCTACGATCGATGAGGTTTGAGCGGGGCTTAAGGCCGGCCATCAGGGAACGTGTGGTTGCGATGGGACTTCGTGTGTTCACAGAGCTGGTGGAGGCAGCAGCGAGGGTTGAGAACACCATGACTGAGATTCGAGCTTCTAGGGAGGCCCGAACACCGCAGAATGGGATAGAGGCGCAGACAGGTGGGTGTTCCGATTAAAGGCAGAGATCCTCTGGTCTTAGCTTTCATCCATCTGGATTACCACAGCAATTCTTTGCACCAGCACCATCAGTGGCTTCATTTGGGAGGCTAGAGTAGAGGTAGTTGATCTGCTATCGGTGTAGACAGCCTGGGCATCGTGTGGTGGATTGTCTACAGCCGAGGTAGTATCGGGATCCATAGTTGAGGCAGTCTCAGACATTCGTACCGGATCAGTCACAGGGGAGGGAGTTACCGATTTGTTATGGATGTGGACAGACTGGGCATATTCGTAGGAATTGTCCCCAGAGAGAGAGCACGCCGAGCACAGTAGGCACATTTGTGCAGGGTAGACAGCAGTATCCCACAGTTTAAACTTCTCGGATGGCAAGTGAGAGTACTTCAGTTCAGTTAGTGCGGCAGCCGACAGCGCCGAGTTCTGGAGGACAGGCTAGAGTGACATTGCCCCGAGCGTATTCACTTATAGCTCCTGGTTCTTCGAGAGCACCAGTCGTATCGGATGATGCAGATATGCCTTCAGCGAGCAGAGGTACTTTCTGAGTATGCAGGCTTTGGGCCATTTTTCTTGTTACATCTGTTTGGGAGTTAGTGATGGATCATGTAGGTGGTGTGCTGTGTTGAGACGGCGGTTGAGGAGGTTGTGAAGTTGGGGTGAGTTGTAAATCCCGTGTCTTTGAGATAGTTAGCCATGATTTAGGATGCCTGACCTTGTTTGAATATATCCTAGGAATGGTTTGGCTTGCCATCTCATATACCTGTGTCGATTGCGAATGACGGGTTTGTTTGTTTGACCTTATGTTAAATTTTGGGGGTGAAATTCCTTTAAGAGGGCTAGAGTTGTGAGACCCTGACCCGTTTTCTTTTTCGGGTAAGTTTTTCTATTTCTTTCCAACGGAAGCTCTGCCTTCTCTCTAGATTTTCTTGGGGCCCGGGCATTGTATTTGGCGATCAAGTAGCAGATCCTTAGTCTCCTCGTGGTGGGCTACGCGTTCATCCAGACGGAATTTTATTCTGGCGAAACTCGATTGTATACGTGGATCGAGACGTTAAGTTTTTAACTCACCGAGGTAAGATTCTAGACCTGTATGTTTTATAAGGGTGCTACGTGTAATCGTGTGTGTTTTTATCAGTTGAATCGCACTAGATCTGATTTTTGTTTAAAAAGTGGGATTTTGGTTTAAAATAGTTTTGGGTGTTTTTGATTGGATGGAATTGAGTTTCGAGTGTTTCTCTTAAGGTTTTGTGGTAGTTTTGGGCTTGTGTATGTTCGTAGGATGTTAAAGGGGTGTTTAGATGGTTTAATTTGGGGTTGAGAAGCATATTCCGTAGCTAGGGTTTGCTTTCCATCGTTGCCCAGTTCTCTGGTTGAAAAATCTGATTCTGTTATGTTTGTGTCGACACTTCTATTGTTGGTGTCGACACATTTTCTTTCTATTTGTGTTGTCCTTGTCGCGCTTATTTTGTGTCGACACATTTTGTCACTGGTGTCGACACATTTTCTGTTTGTGTCGACACATTTTTTGCTGCTGTTTGTGTTGTTGCTCTTGGTTCTTTTATGTTGACACCTCTGCTATTTGTGTCGACACCTTTCTGTTTGAGTCGACACATTTTCTATTTGTGTCGACACCTTCGCTGTTTGTGTTAACACTTTTTTTGTTTGTGTCGACACCTTTTCTGTTTGTGCCGACACTTTCATAGTTTGTGTTGACCCCTTTTCCTTTGGTCGTGTTGGGACCTTAGGGGTTTCTTTTGGCCGTGTTGACCATGTGGGAGTTTCTTTAGGTCCTTGGTTTCCAATTGGTGTCCTATGGTATTCAACTGATTAATTTATGGGATTAGTCGATTCAAATACCTTTGGATTCTTTTTGGGGTTCGGTTGGTCGTGTAGTGGTTTCGGGGGTTACGTCTTGATCCCAGATGTTCGCGTAGATGTCGTCCTCGGGTTTACGTGTATGGTTAGATTTGGGCATTGTGGCACGGTTGTGTGCGTGTCGGTTATGTTCGGGACGTGTGGGTCCTTGGTTTGGTTCAAAGGTGAGGTTTTGGTGAGGACCGGGTTTTGTGGGTTTGGTGTTGGCCTTGGGGTTAGGCTTGGTCATATGAGTTGTTGGTTATCCAGGTGAGTGGATGTCAAGTTATGTGACGGGTGGCGTGTTGATGCGAGGTTATACGTGGCTATGTGCATTTACAATTCTAGTTTATTTATGTATGGATTACATGGTTTTTGTTATCATTATGTGTAACGTGATTCATGCTTTAAAATTCAGAGTTTTATGGGCATGTGTATGTGGGTTATGAGGAATGGATGCATGTAGAGCATGTTGCAAGTGTAGTGTGAGTCGCGTGCGTAGCATGTAACGTGATTATGTGTACGTAAGGTTGTACATAGTTTTATGCAATAAATCCTAGTTTAGGTTTGCATAGGTGTATAGAATGTGATAGATGGGTCTGCGGTCCCTCGGTGAAAGTTCGAAAAGATACGCTCGGAGCTGCGGTGTCCTTCGGCAAAGGACCGAAAAGATGCTTTCGGTGCTGGCGGTAGTCCCTCGGCGAAAGGGCCAATTGTGTTTGGGGCTACGGTCCCTCGGTGTGAGGTCGAGAAGAATGCATTGGCAGGGTTGCAGTCCTTCGGGTTCAACCTAAAAAGTTACATGGGTTGCATGAACTGTATTATGGAATGGATAAAACTAATTTCAAATTGTTTTTAAGAGTCATGTGAATCACGATCTAAAAACCCTTTTTTTAACTATTTTCATGGCTCCTGTGAGTGAGTCAAAAGATGGTTTATATCCTCGTTTTTCCGTTTGCATGTGAAAATTATTTTAAAGGTTTGAAAGAGAGTCCAAAACTGCACTACGATTTCCTAGCATGTTTTGTTTATATTACATGTTTGTCTAGTTTCTGCTGTGCCTTGGCTCACGGTGTGGGATAAAATATTTTCAAGTACCGATCACGCGCACTGATTCGGGATTGCATGTTAAAGGTGGAAGAGTTATAGTCTTCCTTTTTGTTTCTTTTGTATCTTGTATGTGTATTACATGTTTCTTGGTATTGGAGCCGTGCAATATAAGTCGTTTGGCGTTTATATACAATACACGTATGTTTTATATTGAGAGTGAATTCTCGGGTTGGGTGTTATGTTTGTTGGTTTATAGGTTCTTCACGTGGTCCGGAGTTTGGGGCGTGACAGATGAGTTGAGGGATATTTTAGATTATATTAGACATAAAGTTTAGAGATTTTACTTACTTGTTTGAGAACTCAAAGGATGGTAGTATGGAAAAACTTAGCTTTAGAGAACACTCTATAGTTTCTTAGCTCCTCTCTTCCTTCTTTCTTTTTCTTTCTTCTCTCAACTCACCCAAACTCCTCAAGAACACTTTGAATCTGGTTTTTATCCCTTTCTTGGCCGAATATAATGGAGGAGAAATAGGGTGTATGGCTTAGTTTATATAGAAAAAAGTTTAGAGAACACTATGATGACTTTAAGTCCTTTTTTTCCTTTATTTCATATGGGTGACAAGACATGGTGCAAGTTTTGAGAGGTACAAATCAGATTTGGTGGTAGGGAATTCAGCTAGGCTCAGTTTGGGAGACAAAAATCTGCTCTCATATCAATCATGGGGTTTTATCTTGATTTTCATGCAATTTTGTGCAAAAAAAATACTTTAAAAATTAATTTGATATATTTTTTTGGTGTCTTTTTCTACTAAAACTTATTATCCTACTAAGTTTATGATAATTTTAGTATTTTCATAAATTATCATAATTTTTATAGCAATTGATTAAAGAGATGTAATCTTTTAAGTTAAATTAAGCTAGTTTGACAAAATACTTATTTTAGTGTGTATGAATTTTAATAATAATTTGTTAGCTTTTGTTAGCCTATAATACCATATTATTATATATATCACTTATTCAACAAGTCTTGGATCATCATAATGCTTGATTTAACATTTTTTTTCATCTCTTTTAAGCTTAAAAAAAGTAAAAGCTATTTTTGACACAACTCCCAAGGTGGCCGGCCACTAGGGGGTATTTGTGCTATTTTTTATATTATTTTGTCTTTTTTCATTTAATTGTACTTAAATATCTAATTTAAGGTGTCTGTATGTCAAAATTTAGATTTTTAAGACTTTTTACTACACTAGGGGCAAAATAGTTATTTTACCCTAATTATGAAAAATTTTGATTTTTAATTCGTTATTTCATGATAATAACTTATTTTAGAATGTTGGGAGGCACTTCGGGTGTTAAGTTTTTGTTACTTAAGCTTTGGACCTTTTTAGAGTTTCTAGATCAAACTTAGGGTTTTGGGTTTAGCTAGGATTTTTGATCTTTCAGCGACTTAAGATTTTGTTAGCGAATTGTTGGTAAAACTAAGGTTTGGGCTGGGTCTTTACACGGGTCATTATCAACCAGGTTGTAACAACTAGGGTCCGAACCGGGTCGTTATAAACTAACCCCCTTAAACAAATTTTGTCCCTGAAATTTTGCCCCGTACTTCATTGTGTGAAAGGTTAGGGATGGTTTACTAGCATTGTGCCTTCTCGTCTTCAATTTGGCTTTCTCACTTTCATTGTGCTTTCCTAAAGCTTCTATTAACATAATTGCTTTTCTTCCAGAGTACCTTGCTTTGGATCTCTATTGAGCTCTCTATATAACTCGTGGTAACTTAATGGCTGGCAGGGCGTTTGTATCAGCGAGCATGTAAGCTAATCGTCTGTTAAAGTTACTTGATCTACATATCTTCACGTTACTCGGTGTTAGAGTTTCACGTCATTCTCCTTGAATCCGTACAATAGTGCCATTCTCTACTCGTGCCCATATCTTCTTCTATTGGCAATCGATGATAGCGTGATGTCCAAAGAGCTAGTCCATTCCGAGAATTACGTCGTATTCGTAAAAATTCATAACTCATAGGTTGCATGGCATAAGGGTGTCGGTACTCTCAATGTGAACGTTCTACAAACAAAATCTACTCGCGTGTGATATTCTGAGGGTGTATCAACGCTTAGAGTTTGATGTTAACACTTTGGGTTCCAAGGGCAGAGATTGCATACATGCCAAAGGTATGAAAGAATAGGATGCTCTAGAATCAAACAACACTTTCACTAAGGTATTGAACAACACGGACATACCTTGCATAACTTAGGTGCCTTCTACTTCCTCCTCCTAGAGAGTAAAGATGCGTCCTCCATGGGGCCTCAGGTTTTTGTTAAGCGGTGGCCTTCTCTTCCTGTTTTGTTGGTTAGTTGCTAGTCGGGCGACCTGAACTGGTTGGGGGTACTTTGGTGACTGGTTCTGGGGTTGCCTCAACTATTGGGAGTGGTTGTTCAGAGTCTATTGTCCTAGGTGTGGACACTCAGACCTCTTTTGTCCTTGTTGGTGACATTTAAAGAAAACTGTAAATTTGGTAGAGAAGTCCCTTGGCCGCTCTTTTCTGTTCTCTTGTTGATATGGCTTCTTTGGAACGACACCCAGCTGCTTTTTACTGGTCCTCTAGAGCTGGTGTTTTTCTTCCTTTGGTTCCAAATCTTCCTTGAATTGGCCAGATCGATTTCAACGAACAAGGCGGCCCGAACTAGAATAGGCGTGGATAAAACCATCAAACTTTGACCGTGTAATCCCACGTTACTTCCAAGTTCTGTAGCATTTCCATTGTACTTCCATGTGCCACACTTCTGTGGGTCTCATGCGAGCTTTTTCAGTGATGGCGATGGGAACCTTTGTATAGGTCTCCGTTAGAGATGTTGCATGAGCCCTTACTTAGTAGTTCTTGCAGTCGGGGTTATTGATCTTCAAAACACTTTAAGCACGGATGCTGGCAGACATTCTTTATTATAACTCCAGGTAGAGATCTGCTTTGCAACTCGATGATGCGCCAGGTGATTCTTCTGAGGATGTACACTATCTGAGTTCCTCTTGGAAGCACTAAACTCTAATAACTATTGTTTCTCATCGATCTAGGTCTTAAGAGAGGCGACTTGGGGTGGCAAGTGGTCAAGCGTTTAGCTGAAGATTTCGAATGATACTCTAGACTACACGAAATGCGTCTGGAGGTTAGAATGGCTTAGGGAAGGTG
>JAUMHN010008496.1:0-10141 GCA_032360265.1 Heliamphora ciliata | reverse complement strand
AGCAAAATCGCTAAAAGGCTCAAAGATTTTGGGCTGTCAAATGGGGCTTTTTATTTTTTTTAGGATTTTTAGCTTTTTAAGCTTTAAGCAAAAAGGAAAAAAGTCCGACTTAATGCCGATTATCAAATGAGGCCTACATAAGTCGATGGGAGTGTTTTTTGTAACTGAAATTATGTACTTATAATTTATGGTTGAAAATATATGATTATGACTCTAAATAGAAATTACAAGTATTTGTTAAAATTATAAATTTATAGTTTAAAATAGTAAAATTTATTTATTGATTTAGAAATAGAAAACATAAACAAAAAAGCTATAATAAGAATTAATTAGATTTTTTTTCTAATTTATTGTTAAATTACAAGTTAAAAATTATAATTTAAGCAGGAACAAATACCAAAATAAGGTAAATAAACTATAATTGACTACAGTTGCGAAAACATCAATAACTTCTACACTTAAATAATTGAGACAAAGATTATAGTATCAAATTTTTACATGGGTTACGTCCTGAGAAAATTATTATGTGCTCTTATAGCAATGCTAAACATCGATTAATTAATAATGGCCACAGCCCTTAGTTGTTAGACAATTACCTTGCATAAAAGTTATGATGTGTGCTATAAGCGAGTCACACAAACAATTAGGGCTGTTCAAACAAACAAAATGAACCAGTAATTCAATCCAAACCAATTCAGACTACTTCAAATTTGTAGTGGTTTATTTCCCAATCACATAGTTTGAAAACCGTTGTTAACCAGTCAATTCTCAATATTAATTTTTTAAAAAAAACCCATAGTTCAAATCGAATCAAACTGTATAATAAGAGAGCATAATATGTATAATTTTCGACCCGAGCCATCTAACCCTAAACATTTTATTGCCCTAATCCTAATCTGCATAGCAACCTCTCTTTCTCACAGTCTCACTCAGTTTTTTTCACGCAATGCAACAACCTAAGTGAACCATTTACCTAATAATTTGAATAAGTAACTAACAATGTGATTTGTTTTGAATAAATAGCTAATGCTTTTGCTGATGAACTTGAATTATATAGAATTTGAGTTTGGGAATGAGAAAATTGCATTTTTCATTACGATATTCAAGGTTTTAATTCTCAGTATTCCAGAATAAGAAACCAAATTTTTTATCAAAATATCCAAGGTGCTACTTTCAATATGATTAGTTTTAGAATGATTAGTTTTGGTTTGGTTCTATTAGGTCCAATCGTCTGAATTGGGTCCATAATTTTTAGAATTAGCAGTCATGTTTAGTCCCCGAATTTGGCAAGAACCAAACTAATCAAATCTGTGTACGCTTCCACGGACAATTAATGTTAAATGTCAACCACCAATTATTATAACCTAAATTGTTAAGCAAAAGACCTACACAAAAGTAATAAATTCACTGTTTAAATCAATAACAACGAAGTTAGGCATCAGTACTGTAAATTAGGCACATCACTTGACAAAACCCATGAATGTAAGTTTAAATTATTGTGTGGGATTCTCTTCCTTGTCAAAGCCTATAATTTCTAGGTCTCTAGTGTCATTGTAGAGAAGCATTGATCATTTGGTGCATATCAATTCTTAGTGGACTTCGGAAAATTGCATTTGTCATTTGGAGTAGTGGATTACACAATGCCCTTTCAATGTTGTTGAGTAAAGATTGGGTAATCTTCCCATCTTGTACAATGCATAAAGACAAATATAAAAGAAAAAAGGAATTAAATACAACATGAATATCCATGGGGAAGTAGTGTTATAATCTTAGTAGAAGCATGAGATAATGTATTTTAAGCATTTGAGGGAAAAGTGAGAAGAAAACACAAAAAGGTATATGTAAAAAATATAATTATGCAAATGGAATGAGGTTAAAATTATAATTTTATTAACTACTACACCTTGTCAAAATTTACGGTTCTTTAAGTTCATCCACGGTAGGTTCCCCACTCTTATAGGGGTGGACACTTACATATAGCTACAAAGATCCTCGCGAGTGATAAAGATAGGAAGATCTGTATAATATTTAAAAAATGTGAACCTCAATTTTGTACTGGAGATCATCGAAACTTTAAAACACAAAAAAGATACTTACTCTTTTACTTCTTTTTTTTTAGTCTTTGTAATTAATACACGTCGAATGAAAATTGACTTCATTTCAAATTGGAAAAATAAGTCATATCTTGAGACCTTGTTCCAAAAATGTTTATGATTCCAGAATAATAATTGGTTTTATTCCAATTTTAGCTGGGTGTTTGTTAGATTTTTTTTTCTTGAAGATTTTTAACGTATATAATTCAGTAAATAGTTAAAAAAATTCAAACAAGTATAATTTCTAAACAAGTAACTTATAAAAGTAGGGCATAGGTGAAAAGTTCCCTATTTATAATTTCTAATGTTAAATCAAAAAATACAAATTCTACTATTTGAAACTATAAATTTACGATTATACCAAATATTTGTGATTTCTACTTAAAGTCGCAATCATATTTTTTCAGTTATAATCTATAAATTTATAAATTCAGTTATATCAAATACCCCGTGATCCCATTGTATTATGAATAACTTTTTTAACCCCAATTTAATTTACTTGAAATTATATTTATTTCATTGTCATTAAATCAATCAGATTATTAAACAAAAGCATAAACAGTTGGTGAAAAGAATTATAGCATAAAATTAATTACTTTTTTTGCTCAAGTATATATATCATGCGAAATATGTTTGATAAACACATCAAAAAACTATTATTAATATTCCATCAAAAGAGATATGAGAAATAATACTATGGTAAGTCTCTTTTGAAAGTTTGAGAAATAGAAAAGAGTGAATCTTATGCAATAATTCTTGTGATTTGATTGTTTGTGCTTTTATTAATTAAGATTTTCTTAATTATTACAATAAAATAATTTTAGATAAACTAAAGTTTGTTATAGAAGTGTAATTTATTTTAATGGGAAGGGGTAAAATTAAAGTAAACAAATTTGACATTTCAAATACTCTTTTTTTTTTAACGAAATGACTATAATTATACATTTAATTAAAAAGTTAACTTTACCCCTAAAAATTAAAAACTTGTGTCATTACTATAACTTAAAGGTAAAAAATAAGAGTAGATTAGATATATTTCAATAAAAAGTAAAAAAGTTATTCTAAAATATTATCCCAAATAATCTATTCTTTTTTTCTCTTTTTTTATAAAAACCTAAACCTTTTAAAAGGAAAACTTTTTAGACATCCCAAATAGTTCATTAAACCTTGTTTGGCCAAGGTTTTTTCTTTTTGGAGCTTTTTTTGTTAATTTTTTTATTTTATTTTAGATGTAGAGTTAATTAGTGACTAGTGCTATTTAGGGTAGTGGTAAGAGAGTTAGTCATGCTCTATTTTTTTCAAAAATAGATTTTGTCTCAATCTTTTGAAATCTAATTATGCTTGACTTATTTGTTCCCATTTAATATCCATTAAATGTGTTGCTATTATAACACATATGCACAATGGTAATGTGAGACCCGGTTCCTTTTATTTTTTATTATGTATATATGTAATGTGTTGGTTCTCGTTTTTAATTGTTATAGAAAAGTATATTTCTATATGTTTTATGTATGTGTTAGCTTAAAGTGCACGTTGGTTTTAATACCGGTCCTGTCCGACGTCGCTGCAAAAAGTTAGAAACCTTTTCTGTGTAGGACCGCTCGATCGGTCTTTAGACCGCTCGAGCAGTCTACCTGCGTGGGGTGCTTAAATGCCAGCTAGAGGTATTGATTCTCGCACTGAAACTTCTCTTGCAAACTTATTTTGTTCTCTCTTGAAAGAATATCCAAATTCTCTACATTCTCTCTAACTTTTAGCTTGGCTTGGGCCTAGCTCTTGGTGTGGGGATAATCGATCCTTATTATACTGTCGTGGGCTTCGCATTCATTTGAACGGAATCGCATTTTGGTGACTTCAATTTCTTGTCGGTGCTTGAAGCGTTGAGTTTTTAACTCTTTGAGATAGGATTCTAGACTATCTTACTTTGAAAGGGTGTTACATGCGATTTATACGCATTTTTATTGTTTTAAAATGTTATAAATGTTTAACTTTGTGTTTAAACCATGTTCGGTTGGATAAAAAGCATGTTATGCATTTTTTTGGTTTACTACAAAACTGGTGGACGTGTGTGTCCGTTACTTTCAAAGGGGTGAGTTTTGAAATTTAGAAGAATTCATGTGTATGTTGCAAAAACGTAGTTTTGGAGGTTTGGAGTTAACCTTTGGGGTTGAACTATTTTTTTAACGTTGGTTGGTTTTCATAGTTAGATGGATGACATTGCTATGTGTATTTTGATATTTGTACATGGCTTAGTGTGTGCAAACATTTGTTAAGTCATGCATTATTTGGGGCGGATAATGGTGCCGCTGTGAAAGCCCATAAAAAAATGCTTTATTGGAGGCGAATATTGGTCCTACGATGAAAACCGGTAAAAAATTACATAATTTGAATCATTATGGGTTGCGAAAACCTTGTTGAATAATATCGTGTGGTTTATGTGTTAAATTGTCAAATGTTATGTGACTATATAAAAACTTGTGGTTTTTAAGGATGGAAAACTATTTTGAGATTGCATGTTATCCTTTTAATTCATGCTAGTCTATTCATACTAGGTTTCGGCTCACGTTGTGGAATTTAAAAACTTTCAGTTGAATTTAATCACGTGGATAGATCTCGGTAAGCCCCGGAGGAGGCGAAGACAAAATCTCTTTTGTTGATTTTAGTATTTTTGTTGATTAATTGTTAATACCGTTGTGTATTTGAATCATATAATGAAGCTATAGGTTTTGTACTTGAAAGCATGTTATACAAGCCTCAAGGCTTTGGTTATCCATGCATGTATGTTGTATGCATGTGAGAGGAACCATGGGTTGGTTGTATGTTTTCATATTTGTATGTAATGGTTATCGTTTTCGGCTGATTTTATACATTATATCAAACTTGTGCTTTGAGGGAGGTTTTGAACCCATTTTTGTTGGCTTGTTTTGCCGTAGAGGCTTTAAAATAGAAGGAGAAAAAGTTTAAGTGTTGAGTATTCAAGGGTGGTGTTTTGAAAAAGGATTCACAGTTAGACTGTTCGAGCGGTCTATTTAGCGGTCATAAAAAATATTTTGTTTTTGTATTTCGAGTGAAAAACCAGTGGACTTGCAAGAACCGCTCGAGCGGTCTTTTGACCGATTAAGCGGTCTAGGCAATTAAATTTTCTTTCTCACCAGTTAAATTTTTTTAAAATTTTAAAATTGATAAATTTATTAGTTTGTAACTTAATAAAATTTAGAACCGATAAATTTCTCTCTTTGTTAAATTTCAAAATTGAGATTTCAAAATTGATAAATTTTTCAGTTTTAGAACTGAAAAATTTCTCTGTTTATTTTTAAATTTTTTTTTATTTAATATGAATATTATTTGATAGATCTCAATGGATAGGTTATAGAAATATTAATTTCATAAAAAATAAATATATATGTTAAAAGTTAGAAAATTATCAAATTTTTAACTCAAAAAGTTCAAACAAATACATATATTTATATTTAATTAATATTTCCTTTTATATTCTTTTTTATAAGAATTCTTTGTTGGAGATAAATTTGCAACTAAAGGAGAGAAATCAAAAGAGAGAATAAATTTAATCAAAGAAGAAAAGGTTGACGAGAGTTGTCATTAAGGATATATTTGGTATTATAAAATTAATAAGACTTATCCCATTAATTTTTTTTTAAATAGTACCAATTTCTATATAAGTAAGAAAATAAGACTTTTGTCAAAATCTCTCCATTTCTTGTTTAATTTCTTATTTTTTTAATTTCTTGTGACAAGAAGAATCTATATTTTGGGCTAAAGTTAAAAGAACTTCTTATTAGGGATGGAAATTTTTTCGTCCCACTCCGTTATGTACGGGTTTTTTTCACCACCGATAACAAACGAGATAGGACGGTATTTGTTTCCTTCGTCCCGTGTGGCACGACACTTGGGTTGTTTTGCCTCTGAATATTAAATAAGTGTTCAGTTTCTATTGAAGTTCTGGAAGTTGATGGGGGACCTCCGAGGTTATACTCAGAGGTGTTGCGTTCAGCTGTATTTGTCTAATATTCGCTTGAAGGGAAAACTCCTAGCTACTATAGCTAATGAGTTGCAACACATGAATGAAGGTGGGATTGGATTGGAATGGATTGATAGAGTGATTTGGAGCATTATAAAATGTCCGATTCCAATCCGTCGTGGTTCGGAGTCTCGTATTATCTAAGTATGACGGATGGAAGATGGCCTTGTTAATGAGCTCTCTTGCTTTACTGTATCGGTAAAGCATTTCTCGCTTGATCAGATTGAGAGTGATTTTTTTCAATGTTTATGTTTTCAAACTCATTTCATAAGTGTCGAAATTTTCTTTATCTTAGCCAGTTCTGGCTTGCTCTGCACATGCTACATCTGAGCCTTTCGTTGATATTCTTTCAATTGATATTCTTTGATGCCGGAACTACTCTATGAACTTCTACTCACTCTTGGACATATAAAGCTTGCTAGTAACAAACTAGTAACACCCTATATGAGGGATAGCAAAAGTCTTCAGATGATAGTGAATAATTGAATTTCAAGAACATTGAAATGGGATAATAGCTTCGCCACCAAGGACCAATGAATACGGCCTTGCCCTGTGGGAGTGCAGACCGAGGTGCAATATACCCATTAGGCAGTATAAAATTGTTAATGTAAGTCACAGATAGAGTTGGACACCATATTTTTCTTCTTTGTGCAATAGAAACACACAAAAACCCCACCCCAATTACATAAACTAAATAATTTTTAAATATAAATATACATATAAAATATATTTTTTTAAAAATATAATAAGTTTAAAATATTAAAATATTATATTTATTTATAATTTTTCTTTTCTATTTCTTACATTTTGTATTTTTAGTTTTAATTGATTTATCAACTATTATTTTTTATTAATTATATTATTTATAACTCTTATTAATGTTTCATACTTAAACTTTAAAAACTATTTTCGATATAACTCCGTCCCACCCCATTTTTTACTACATTCCTGATATCTTTTCTCGTTCTTGCCCTATTCCATTATCATCCCTAGTTCTTAAAGAGGAAAAGAGTCCCTAAACACTTATTAAGTGACTTTTTTTCATCTTATTTAAATTTTAAAATCTTTTTGATTTTTTTAAATTTCTAATAACAATAAAAATCTAAGATAATTTCGTTCGAATTAATGCTAACAAGATTCATCAATTACAAAAAAAATTTAAAGCAAATTTCACACTTAATCCGTGCAGAGTTCCAAAGTAAAATTTTCAAATTTAGAAAAGGTTAATTACTTTAGGATCCTATTTTGGTTACTTATTTTGGGGTAAATTTTATGTGGTAAACTGTTATTTCATGAAATCTTTATTGAAATATTTAATATTTTTTGGACATTTATATCCTCATGACAGTGTTATTATAGAAATTAAATGCATATATACATATTACTTATACAGTTTAGTTATATAAGCTATACATTTCATTATAATCATTTGACTGGATATAACAGTACGAATCTTATTGATTTATTATTTATGATAATTATATTTCATAATTAATGGTTTGATACTGTATACCATCTTCAACCGAAAATAACTATATGTATTTTTTAGAATTTTCTTACATGACTGTTGTGGACTTCTTGTGGAAAGTTAAAATGTAACCATCAAAAACTTTCATTTTTTGTGCTTATTCATTTTTTTTATATAGAAAATAGAATGGTTGTTGCAGAAAATAATAACACTATTATTCATCACGAGAATGATTGTTGCTGAAAATGATAATATTGTTATTCGTCATGACAGTTTTATTATAGAAAATACAAAAATGAGAATATGATAATTTTATTACAAAAAATGAGAATATGATAATTTTATTATAAAAAATGATAGTGTTGTTATTCGTAACGAATTATATTTGATAATGAGATTTGATGTTATGTGAAATGATAACTATGCTACACGAAATGGGAATATCTAGATACCATATCGACAAATATAACTACTTATCAAAAAATCTTGATAAATTACTATGTATATCCTATTATCAAAATGAAATATATACAACTTATATATTTCCATATATATCTATTTATTTTTCATAATTACATATGCAATTCAAACATTTAATGTATATAAAATTACCTTAATTACATATTTCGAGTTCGCTTGCTATGAAAAATATACGTTACTAATTTGTATGACGACCACAACGGGAAAAGTTCAGACTAATTTCAAGGCCATTTTAGGAATATTAATTCATGAAAATAAAACCTAGTAAAATAGTAGTTTAGTGTTTAGTTTATATCCCTAAAAATAGCTAAAATAGAACCTTAAACCAAATTTATTGGATTCAAAATTCTGAAATTACAACAATTTGTCGGTTTAACAAAACCCGGCCATCACCAAACAGGAGTAATAAAATTACAATAATCTGAAACTAATTTTAGAATAAAATTAAAATAGAATTAAGAAAATCTATTTTTCACTTACAAAATAATACTACAGAAAATAATTTTGTTTAAATAAAACAGAAGATTGGTTTTTATTTTATTTTTTAAATAGAAACCCGAAACAATATTTTAAAATATTGTTTTATATTTTAAAACATAACATAAATAAATATTGTTTTCTTCAGGAAAAAAGATTAAACAAAATAAAAATGAAGACGAAGATTGATATATTAAAACAATACAGAAGAGAACACAAATGAAACTAGAACAGTCTTACAGAACGGGTTGGGATCGAGTCAACGTTCAGCGGTGTCTCTTTAAGACAGATTACGTCCCTGCCTTAGTTCTTGCGGTGGATTGGACGTCTGCCTCCAGGATAAAATGATCACTGCGTGCAGTAGAAGCATAATAAACTACACACACAATGAACCTTGGCGTGCTTAAACTTTCTCAAAAACTTGGAGATGAAATGCAGAAGCAGAGTTTCAATATAGGAGGCTTTCGAGCAGTATATGGAAATGGCTTCTGCAGCAGCCTATATATAGGCATTTGAAGGTGACGGTTCGGTTTAAACCGAATCGAAACAGCACCGATTCGGCCTAACCAAACATGTGCGAACCCAAAATTGACTCCAACGGTCTTGAATTCTTCCAACGGTTCGGACTAAACGGTAACTATTAATTTAAAATTTAAATAATTTAAATTTAAAATTTAAAATTTTAATTAAATAAATTTTCTACAAAAAGATAAGGGTCAAACCACAACCCACGACCCAAGCTCGGGCTCGAACCCGACCAACCAGTTGGTCGGTAGAATGGGCAGGCAGCGGCAGCGCGCATGTGCGCGCGTGTGGGGTTTGGGTTGAACCCACCGCTGGGTAGAACCTCCCCCATTCACAAAATTAGGTACCCCCAAGGGGCACACCCCTTAGGCTCGACTTGACTTATATAAACCACTCACCCATATTTCTCCCAACCAATGTGGGATTGGAAACTCACCTATTTCACTCTTAACCAATGTGGGATAGGACTTAGTTACCACATTTTTGCCAACTTCAATGGTATACTTTTGGAGTCAATTTCTCATTCATCCATTAATAGTTTTAAATGCCACAAAATTCATGATTACTCTACTCATAGAGATAAACAAATTAGAACTTGAAATAATCAAAAAAGGTTAATCCAACACAAAGATAATTAATTTCAAAGTTAGTTAGAAATCATATTCTAATTTTTTAAAGCTCACTTTTTTCCAACAATCTTCCCCATGAATGGAATTTAATGGAAAAGAAGACGCAACAAGAAGCAGACACAAAGAAAGTTCAATAAGAAAAATTCTACATATAATAGGTAGCTTTTGGCTTTGAACCTTACCTTGTAAAAAACTATCAGACTTAGTGGCTAATTAGTGGACGTGATACCTTGAACTGTTTAGCCATTTGTGTAAGCCAAGATAATAGAGTTTACACAAAATTTTTCTAAACACAGCTAGGTTCTCACAATTGGGCCAATTTTGGCCCTGAACAAATTCTGATTTCATGAGTACTGTTAGAGAATGTAGCCTTAGCATTCTCACAGAAGTGGCCCATTCTCACTCATATGGGTGATTCTTATTAAGAGTA
>JAUMHN010008475.1:0-10142 GCA_032360265.1 Heliamphora ciliata | reverse complement strand
CCCCCCCCCCCCCCCCCCCCCCCCCCCCCCCCCCCCCCCCCCCCCCCCCCCCCCCCCCCCCCCCCCCCCCCCCCAATCATGAGATGTAGATATAGTAAATAAGACTTTGAAATATTCATGGAATATCTATTGACATAGTAAATAAGGCTTTGAAATATTCATGGAATATCATTTAATATTAGATGCTTCACTTACGGAGTGATTTTTAAGTCCTAAAACGGAGAGTAAGATTCCAATTTCGGTATGAGTTTGAAAGCCCCACGGGCTGATTGTCTTCACAGTAAATATTTAATTGCTAGTAATTCAATTTAGGATGTATTATTGCTCTTTCATCAGATTTCTACTATTTGCATATTGCTAAATGCATGCTTCATTTATGCAACCTATGCAGGCAAAATGGTATTACTACATAGTTCTTGGGCTGGTAGATGTAGAGGCCAATTTTCTTGGTAAGTATATCATGCTAATGGTAATACTCCATTTAATTTGTCAGAAGAAGATACGTAAATATATGCTGTATTCATTGCATCATAAAATTTAACAAGATGCCTGGTTTTTCCCCCCTATCTGTACCTTGTTTCCTTATCTTGTAATTCTTTAATTATATCAATTAATTTTACTTTTTTCCCAATGTGTCATACATAATAGTGAGATGTCCACTTAGTGGGGTTTAACACAAATTTCTATGCTTTCAGTTATATAGATATCGGGAACTTTGGGTTCAATTTTCAATCATGTTAACGGAGGGAGTTTGTATTTTCAGTTTTGATTTTGTATTAGTGGTTGCTACTCTAACTGGATCGATATGCCTTTTTTTGAAACAATGCTGCCAACTTATCAGATATCATTACTTCTCTTACAATACATGCGGCACTCTTTTTATGGTCATGTTTCTGGAAATTGTAAATGTAGAGAGGCAGTGTAGTGTAGTGCGAAGCGAGAGTAATAAACTTGTTACTACATAATTTTCTAGAGACTCTGTCATGGTGTTTCAGCTGATGAAGTTAAGGTTGCATTTGATTAAATCATTGAGGAAAAACAAAAATGGGTTGTACATGTGATTCTCTTAATCAATTCTAATCTCAATCCATTTCTTTAAAAAAGAAGGAATCTGGGTTAAATTGAGACTTTATGAAAGAACCTTGCCTGTTAATGGGAACTGTGCCATGGCTCTTTTCAATTTGCTTGTATAGTTGGTGATACCTGTTCTTTTTCATCTATTCCGCTTCCAAACCCCAACCCTCACTTGCAATAGGACTTCTCAAATTATAAAGCTGAAATTGAACAAAGAACATTGGCAAACTAATAAGTTAATTAGAAGTAATCTTTTCAACAGTTGCTTGACTCTGATTTATATTCTTCAGTGATGTTAATGATATCCTATTGTTATATGCTGCAAGTGAAATAACTTCTTTGTGTCTGTAATAACAGTCCTAGAGTCTTCCGCACTATCTTATTTTCTTTCATAAGCTTCCGTTATGATACTGCTCTTCTTCAATAGGATCACTTCCCAGGTCTTGCAGCATGCTTGTCTAGATAGCAGAAATTGTAATGGCCAAAGGAGACACATCCATGAAGAAGTTGGTTTGAAAACCAATTCATGATTTATTGAGGATATAATCAATAGCTAAGAAGTACAAACACTTCTAAGAAGGTGCATTGTCCATGTTGGACATGTGCTCCATTATTATTTTTGTTACTATGATGATGATGATGATTATTATTATTTTACTTTTTCCTAGGACCAGACATGAAGACTATGGTAGTACGCCTGTCGATTGTTTAGATATTTATGAAACATATTACAGGTTTAAAGATGCCGACCCCAATTGATTGGGACAATGGCTTACTTTGGTTTCGGTTATTATAGGTTTGAGGAAATAATATGACATCCCATGAAAAAAATAAAAACAATGGGGTTTCACCTATTAATCCCTTATCTTCTGACTTTTTAACTTCAGGAATTCTAAGATCCACTTTCAGAAATATACATTAAGATCTTACGTTTACACTTCATTTCCAATATGTAGAATGTGGAAATTTTATTCCTGCCATGCTGTGTCCTGATTTTTGTTTTTGTTTTTTTTTTGTTGAAAATTGCGGCATAATTTAGGATCTGTGTCCTGTTTCCGTATCCATGTTTCTCAAAGTGATGAATTAATAGTTAAAGACAGCAATACTGGTTCAGACTACCATTGCATATATAAAAATATCAACCAATGTTTATGAAGTGTGGAATTTAATGTTGGGAACTTCGATTTTTTCACCAAATGATGCTTACTATCAGGATTTATTTATTTATTGATAAGTAGCTTCCTATCAGGATTTATCATAGTGAAAACTGATTTCCCCAGTTGTTAATAGAATAGCAATTGATATGAGTACGGAATGCATTGCTTTTCCTTGTAGAGAGAGAAATACTCCACTTTCATTAGGAGATTTTTGGTTCACGTGAAAAGGCCATCCTGGAACCTCCAGATAAAAGTACACTAACACAAGCATACAGTATATAGATAATGGACTCATTGTGGATGTGAAAAGGTTAAACTGTCACAGGAGTTGATTTCATGATCTTTTGATGTGCAGTGGTGAAGGCATATCAATACACATCTCTAACAAGTGTAATGCTGCTGGATTGTTGGTCAATCCCATCTGTCATGTTTCTCACCTGGTTTTTCTTGAAGACAAAATATAGATATAGAAAATTTATTGGCGTTGCTGTCTGTGTTGTTGGTCTTGTTATGGTTGTCTTTTCAGATGTACATGCGAAAGACCGGTCAGGTATGTAAATGTTGGTTTTATGTAATTTCTTTGAGCTTGTCTTGTTTTTTGCATTCTTGGCTTCATTGATTTTTTCTTTATATAATTTAACTTCCTTTATTTATTTATTATATATATATATATTTTTTTGTGGTGGGGGGGGGGGAGGTGAAGATTTGTGAATTGTTAGGCATGTATTTCAGTGGTCCTGGAAAAAGGAGATCATCTCTGGTTTACTGGTAATGTTCAAGGGGGTCATTAGTTTAATAGTTGTTTCATAGGCAACAATGACAACACAGGCTGGAAAAAAGAAAATGAAACAAGAAAAATGATGAGCACAATGAACTAGAGGCTAGATTCTGAATGTTTATGTGGTCAATGGCTAGCTTTTGAATGTTTATGCGGTCCATGGCTAGCTTTTGAATGTTTATTCGGCCCATGGCTATAAAACTATTTTCATGTACGTTGTTGATCCATATTTAAAGGTTTCTAAGCTTTCTTACTAGTCATTGGGTAACTAATTTTTATTTGTTCCCTTTTATTAATCTTCTGCAATTCTAATACTTGTTCTGCCACGTGTCACTGCAGTTCATTAACTGTAGAGACTAGGGAGCATCTTTGGAATGGATGCTAGACAAAAACCTTAAGCCATTATTTCTTATTTTTTAAACTTAATAATAAATAGCGGAATTAATTAGGTGTCTGCCAATGTTGACATCATGAAGTAAGTCGCTTCTAAAGAAATTATATATATGGTAGGATGTACTTGATTGAGAGTGGTCTATTTTGTACATGAGGATGCATCAATTTTCGGGTGTCTTGTCATTGTTCATTGTAAAAGTTTCATTATATATTTTGGCGTGCATGAATCATTTAAATTGCTAATACTTTTGCAGTAGTTTGCCTTTTAATGGTAATTAAAATTTCATTTCAGATCTGGGTGCATTGATTATGTTAAGTTATTAGTTATCCCTCTGAGGGTATTATTGTACTTTGATCTCTTTACCATATAAATAATTGCGGTGATGGGGGGAACCCTAAGTTGTTATCTCATTCTCTACTGCAATAACTCTCTCTATTGTTTGATTGTTTCTTCTCTTTGTTATTTCTTCCTCTACAGTTATTCAAATGTTGTATCACAACATGAGTTCTTGAAAGGCTAATTTATTTATTTTTTTTCCTGTTCAACTTTTGATTCTGAATTTTATTTTTTCGTTGTTCTTCTAAAAAAACACACACCGGGATGATTAACTAGAAGAGTAGATGGGAGTTGTGATTTTTCCCATTTTTTTGGATCGTTTGATGCATTTTTCTTTTTTTTTTTTAATTTTTATTTTTCGGTGTTCTTGGACCTATTGTTCTCTTGGATGCCAACTAGGGCACTAGAAGGCTAGACAAGCTGGTTTTTTTAGATTTTAGTTGATTTCAATCTTCATCAAGTGGCGACTAAGGTTTGATTTGCGTTTTTTTGCTCTTATTTGTGGTGGCTAGGGTTTGCTGTACAGTTTTGGTATTGTTTTGGGTTGCTTTGGTTTGGTATGAGTTGACCTTTTCGAGTATTCTTGGTTCTATTCTTGCATCTCATCACCTTGATTTGAGTCCTTTGTAGAGTTGGTTGTTTTGTGTTGATATTTTTGGACCTTTCTATTTGTTCTTCATTATTTGTGGCCATGTCAGATACCGATGCCTTCTGACGGTAATAAGGAGACCATGTTGAGTCACTTAGGGACTCATAGTGATAGTCCATCTTTTTTTATTAGTCCTATTAAGTTAGATGACAGTAATTATTTGATTTGGTTATGTGCTTGTAGTTTAGCCATTGTTACACGTAGCGTATCTAGGTATATCACTAGCAACACTAAACAACCAACTTTTGCAAGCCCTTCTCGCACACAGTGGATTAAATAAAATGCTCTTGTCATGTCATGGTTGCTATATTTTGTGCAATCTTCGATTAGTTGTAATTTCTTACTTCTTGATACTACACATAAGATTTGGTTAGTGATTGCCCATACTCTTTGACCGCTAGATCGGTAATGATGCTCAGCTGTGTGAATTGCAGGAAAAGATATGTGGATTGGATCAGCGAGACTGGTCTCTGCCTGAGTATTATGTAGAGTTAACTAGTTTGTGGCATGAGATTAATTATTATTAGGATTTTCAGGTAGTCTGTACTACTGATGCTGCTGTTTTTTAGAAGACAAGGGAAAAGGAGTGTGTTTATGATTTTATGATTGGTCTTAACATTGAGTAAGATCAGATCCGTGTTCAGGTTTTGGGTTGAGATTTGTTTCTAACCTCGAGGCAGGCGTATTCACACATTAAGCAGGAGGAGAGCAGATATCGTGCTATGGTGCAATCTTCTAGTCATGAGCACTCTGCGTTAGCCGTCGCTCTTATCCCATAGAAGGGAAAACCTAGCCATTCCAAGCCTGGGTCTAGGGAGATGAGTGGACAAGTAGATCGTGATCAGTTGCGGTGTCAGCAGTGTGGTAAGATCTGTCATACTATGGAACACTGCTGGAAGCTACATGATTGTCCTGCTTAGGAACGTGGTGGTGGTCATAGTGGTCCTATGTGTTCCCATGCTCATCTCTTTGAGACTTTTGCTGGCCTAGCTGGTGAGATTAGCCCTTTTTCCCAAGATAGTTATTTACTCTCAAACGTTTTGATCTCTTCTTCTACAACTTCTACTTTCACTTCATATTCCAACTTTCCTCACTCAGGTATTTATCCTAGAACACCAAGTGCTTTTGACTCATTGTTCCTTGGATCGTAGACTCGGGTGCTACTAATCATATGTTGGCTTTTCCTCTATGCTTTCGTCTTTAATCTCCTTGTTATAGCTGATGGGTTTTCATTTTCGGTGTTTGAAAAAACTTTTATCCATTGTTCTTCCATTTGTCTCTTGTTTGTTCTTTATGTTTTTAATTTTGCTACTAATTTATTATCTCTTCTTTATCTTACTAGTTCATTAAACTATTTAGTAACCTTTTTTTCTACTCATTGTGGTTTTTAGGAACTGGTGATGGGGAAAATGATTGGCAGTGTTAGCGCACATGGTGGTCTATACTTTCTGGACGTCCCTTCTCTGCCTCTTTTTTCGCTATTATCTTCTTGCCACAGCGTATAGACTGATACCGATTCCATCCTTCATTAGTGGCATCAATGGCATCGTCGCCCTTCTTTTGGGCTTCTAGAGAGACGTTTTTCTTCTTTGGTTAGACATTGTCCTAGGAATAAATTTTTTTTTGTAAGGCTTGTGAACTTGCAAAGAATGCTGATCTAAACAAAAAAAATGATAATGCTGTAGAGGAAGAGTCTTGAGGAATATGAAAACTTTTCAACAAATATAAATCACTAGTCCTATGCCCGATCTCAACCTGCTTCTTGGACATTCGATCCTAAACAATACAATCAGAGGAAGAAAGAAAAACATCAAAATCAGAATAAAAGAAGTGATTAATAGATAGTAAATTGAAAGACCACTATAGCACATAAAAGACATTAGGATTAGGTAATAAAGAAGATGAGGAAGGGGAACAGAGCTAATAGAAACAACTTGCATAGGAGCGTCATTTACAGTAGAAATAGTGATGAGAGAATAGGGGGAAATACAAAGACAATTACTTCACAAATCAGATGTCATATGATGAGAAGAACCATAATCAATTATTCGTGTAGTGGGTGAAATAACAGGGAAATAAGAACCATGCAAACCTAAAAAAAAAATAGTCATAGCAGATGCATAAGGTTGGAGCCTAGAGGAGACCTACATAATTTGAATCTGCTCAAACAGAGATTGCACTAAGGAAGATGGGGTGCCATTGGAAGTTGAAAAGCAAAATCTCATGCTAAATCTCGTGCCAAATCTCATGAGTCAAAGAATTGTATGCAAAATTTCATACCCGATGCTAATTATTCCCATTCAACTTGATGTTAATACTTTGCAATGGATCCGATTAGGGTTCTTGCTCTGATACCATCATACAAAAGAGTGACAAAGAGAAGAACTAAAATTTCTTTTATTGAAAAAAGTTTAACACTAAAGATGAGTTATATAATATAAATATAAAAAGACCTAATTAGTCTGATTGACTAAACTTGTGTTTAACTGACAAACAAATAACAAAATAATCAAAAAAAATACGCTTTCACAATTGCATGACTTGTGCTCACTCAAGCGCAGCAATAGCTATGCTTCGACTTTGAACAAGCATGACTCCTTCATATGGATTCCAAAATAGTCAAATTTATGTCCAAATTGAAGCTTCAAAAGTTGCCATCCAATGATTTTGGTAGCATATGAAAATTTTTGTATGTAGAGAAAGATGTGACCAATATAGTGAGAACTTGTTAGATTTCTTTAGATTTCTTTAGATTTCTTTTGGCTGGTTTTGGTTTAATTTTGTTGGTAATTTGATTTTAGATCTTCACTGGGCCTTTAATCAAATTATTTGGATTCCTTGTACTAGAACTTTCACCTCTTGGATTTTTTAGTCTCAAATCTTCAGAACTTGACGTGATCAGGTGGTTTCTTTTGCTTGAGCTTAGGGTTTTGGGTTTGGTTTATTGTGTTGATCATGTTGAGTCATCTTTGACTATTTTCGGGTGCTGACGTGTCTTTGGGTCAACTATTTTCTCATATTTAGCTTTATTGCTCATCCCTTTTAACCTTTCTTTGACTATTGACCTTGACTTTGTCCACTTTGCACCTTTCCATTAGGTTTTGAAACTTGACACCTTTGAACATGTAAGTCGGATCTCAATGTCACAAAATTCAAGGCGTAACAACTTATTATTAGGGCAACAAGTTGTTGAATACCTTAGGATTGTGGGGATTGACCAACCCAATACATGATTTGACTTTATTCATATGCTAGACGATGCAATGTTAGTCGGTTGGTATGTATATGTTTAGTGCTGTACATGTTTTATGTGTGAGATGGTCGTGGTTTATCCTTTGAGTATTGCATGATGGATGCATGTGGTTTTCTTTTAGCCACGCTGTCTTGACGAGAAAGTGGTCGCAGAGTTTTTGGTGGACGGGTAAGAGAAGCTATAGCTCTACCAACACCCCCATTGCTAGCGTTAGAGCCAATGAATGCTTCACCTGTATAGGTCCAGGAGCGCGGGATTGCTCCACCAGTGTAGGCACCATAATCTGCCTTAGGGCTCAGTTTGCCAGAGAGATCACCCAGTCTCTTCAGTAGATGGTTAGAACGAGCTAACAAGTGTTATTAGAAAGAGAATAATGGAAAGCCGTACCATAATGGGTAGGTGAGCAATCTTATTTATAATAAATTTAGAGAACACTATTACAATCATACATCTACACACACCGGATAATAATAACATAATAATAATAATAATAATAATAATAATAATAATAATAATAATAAGCTACTAAACTACTAACACTCCTCCTCAAGTTGGAGCATATATATCTACTAAGCCTAGCTTGTTACATAAATAGGAGACACGCGGACCCGGTAAAGATTTAGTGAAGATATTAGCCACCTGTTTCCCTGTAGGGATAGATCCAAATGTAATAACACCTTTCTGATATTCCTTACGGATAAAGTGGCAGTCAATCTCAATGTGCTTCGTTCGCTCATGAAAGACTGGATTTGTAGCAATATAAATAGCGGAGGTATTATCAACCCAGAGTCTGGTAGAGCCTTTAAGTGGAAAGTGTAACTCTGTCAAAATCTGCTGAAACCACATAATCTCAGTAGTCGCTAATGCCATAGCCCGATATTCGACCTCAGCACTAGATCGGGATACCACAGTCTGTTTCTTGCTTTTTCAGGAAATCAAATTCCCACCAACAAATATTGAGTAACTAGATGTGGACCTCCTGTCAAATGTACATCCAGCCCAATCAGCATCAGAGTACCTTTCCATTATCATATGGCCATGATCAGAGAACTGGATTTCTTTACCTAGATTTTTGTGTAAGTACCGAAAAATACGTAACACTGTTTGCTAATGAGGAACACGGGGATAAGACAAAAACTGACTCACTACACTCACCGGGTAAGCAATATCTAGACGAGTCATGGCAGTAAGATAATTAAGCTGTCCCACTGTACGTCGATATTGTTCAGGATTCGGAAGAATTGCTCCTTTCGGCTCTAGCTTGACATTAGACTCTATAGGTGAGTCTACTCCTTTAGCATTCATATATCCTGCTCGCTCCAGAATATCAAGAACATACTTCCTCTGAGAAATGAACGCACCTTTCGTATTTCTAGTTACTTCAATACCCAGGAAGTATTGAAGTTCACCAAGATCTTTGGTCTGAAACTTAGTGCCCAGAAATGATTTAAGCGCAACAATCCCTTCACTGTCACTACTGGTAATAACAATGTCATCTACATAGACAACAAGTAATATGCAACTTGCAGAGGTATGTTGAAAGAATACAGTATGATCCTTTGCTGACTGCTGAAGGTCAAATTCTTAGACAATGGAGCTGAAACGGCCAAACCAGGCCCTGGGAGACTGCTTCAGACCATATAATGAACGCCGTAGTTGACAAACGTTGTTAGATCCCCCCTGGGCAACAAAGCCAGGTGGTTGCTCCATGTAAACATCTTCCTCCAAATCACCATGCAGAAATGCATTTTTCACATCGAGTTGATACAACGACCACTGATGGGAAGCAGCCAAAGACAAGAAGAGACGAACGAATGCCATCTTCGCAACAGGGAAGAAGCTATCAAAGTAGTCAAGACCATAGGTCTGAGCATATCCTTTGACCACTAAACGGGCTTTCAATCTCTCAAGAGTGCCATCAGAATGAAGTTTGACAGCATATACCCATTTACACCCAATAGCTGTCTTCCCATGAGGAAGACGTACCAGGTCCCACGTATGATTAGTCTCAAGAGCATTCATCTCCTCAATCATAGCCTGGCGCCAACCTGGATGAGAAAGGATATCTACAACAGAGCAAGGCAAAGTATGCTGATCAAGTGTAGTAATACCATGCTGGACACTAGCAGGCAATTCACGACATGACGTAGTATATAAGGGATGATCCCGACAACTACGATAAGACTTGCGTAAAGCAATAGGAGGATCACTTACCTGATCAGATGCCGGATCTAGCGGAGAGGAGTCTGACTCAGGTAGAGGAGAGGGGGTGGGGCCTGGAGAAGATGAGTCTGTGTATGAGGAGATCACAGGTACCTCTGGGACAATAGGAGAAGACTCATAAGAAATATCAACCTGAGTCCGGGGACCTGGAGTCGATACCACTGGTAAATCTGGAGATAAAGGATACGGCAGAATCTGTTTTGAATCATCAGCACCAGTGGAGAAAGGTGTAGTTGCTGATACAAAGAACGAAGCAGACTCAACAAACACCACATCTC
>JAUMHN010008464.1:0-10142 GCA_032360265.1 Heliamphora ciliata | reverse complement strand
TTTTATTGTTATATTCAATTGATTTTTTTCATATTTTTTATATTTATTTTTTTTTATAAAAAAAATAAAAAAACTAAAAAGTCCATAAAAAAGGTAGGTCAAACATAGCCTAAATCAAACAAGCTTTTTTTTAATCGAAAAAAAGGCATTAGGCATAAATATATTTTTAAAAGACAATAAATTGAAAAAAAAATACATCGGTAAAAATAAAAACAGTTCCAAAAAGGAGTAAAGAACTTCACCAAAAAAAAAAATAACTTTCACAAAAAAAGAATATCAAACTTTCTCGCAGAAAAACACAAATTTCTACGAGAGGAGAATACAACATTACATAAAATATAAAAGATGACGAAAAATAAGCTTATATGTTAATACTCTGCAGCCTTTCTTAAAAAAACTATTGCATTCACTTATGTTTTACAAGATTGACATTTCTTAACTTGGGATGGCCGCTAATTGGTTTATTATCGCTCCGTACCAAAAATAAACATTTAAATCCTTAAAATTACAACTCACCTGTAGGATAACGGTAATGTCCGGATATCGTTCCAATAGAAAGTAGAAGCCTAAATTACAAATTTCTAAAAAGTTAATCCGTTTGTTTTTTTAAAATTGACTTGTTTGCTTTGATTATTCTAAAAACTGAGATGAGAGAAAAAAATACTAAGGTTTTGAATACACCAAAACCAATATTTTAGTTTCATTAAAATTCTATATCTTTTAAATAGGTCAACACAATCTGGTCCCAATTACCAGCCTAACACGGATTATCAAGAGAATAAGGTCCAATTCAAACTTGATATATCCTATTTAAATTGGCACGCATCGTCTGAGTGATCCCACCACGATCAAAGCATAGGCTATTTCACGTTTGGATAGGAATAAGAACATAATATAGGTGTATGATCTCGTTACTACAATCATAGAAGATAAAAATAGAAACTAGATAAATACATTAAAAACTCGTTGATCAAATGTTAACGTCTCAAAATTATACAACAAATTGAATCTGTATTGAAAAGAAATAAAAAATCTAAACTACTACTAAAATACCATCTAGAGTTTCATCAAACCCTAGAAATAAAGAGTTTAGCTGATCATGCTTCGGCTTAAAACTATGAAGAGTTGAAGAAGATAGGATTCCCGAGCCTCTGTCTCCGTTTTCTCGTCACTTCTCAAGCTTCCTCCGTTGTCTTCCTAAACCTCTTAGAAATTTGGAGTTGAATCAACAAGATACTGCCCTATGAAATCCTTTTATAATACAACTCAGTTCTCTTGGGTTTTAGAATCACTCTAGGATTAAAATACTTGATCCGTCCGAACGCCCATATTTTCGTTTGGACAAAAATATTTCTGTGCAAAACTGCTCGGACGCTCGTCTAGATGGAAATTATTCTAGTCAAATCCGTTCGAAAGGAAATTTTATCATCCTAATGAAACTTTTTAGAAAATACCCATTGTGTCCCCTTTTCAGCTTTTGACTCATTTTAAGCTCGGTTCTCCACCATCTTGCTACATCTGAGGCTAATACCAAAACACTAGTAAAATGTATTAATAAATATAAAATCGAGGTGTAACTTGATGCAATTTGAAAGATTACATCGGCATTTTTACACATTGATCACACCTTCTAACTTATATTTTGCTAGTCCTCAAGTAAAGTAAAAATAAAAGACAATTAAATTAATCTAACTAAAATTCACTTTCGTGGGATATACGATTACACTTAGCATGTGCAATAAGTCTTTAAACCCCTATATTACTCATAGTGGATAAGTTTTAAGTTGGAGGCAAGACTGTCAAAATCTTTATTTTTGCAAACGATTAGTGAAAAAAATTAATTGGACGGACAATCGCCAAAATGGGCTCCAAATAAAATTTTTGATGACGAACGTTCAACAATAAAACCCGTGCATTCGAAGTTAATTTAGAAGAATACATTTTTACCGGTCGAATCTTCAACTACGATTTGAATTCGATTTGGCACTCTTGTCAGATCTGCTACTGTATTCCCTTATACGATTCTCGGATATAGTGTGGGTTATAATCTTCCGAAAACTCGTACCGACAAAACCAAGACAGTTTTAGTCTTAGAAGATAAGTTATGAAACTGGTTTAACCTACCCGCATATATATAAGGCTACAGTAGGAACATGGGGAGTAACTATGAATAAGACTTCTAGTGGAACACATACACTATCAGCGGTTTCTGCAATTAAGTAAAGCTCATAGCGATATCTGTAATTATGAAAAATCAGTAGCAGTTACTGTAATTTTTATAAAACAATGAATTATAATTCACACTACTAAAGAACTATAATTGCACTTTGATCCATAATCTCAAGACCATATGCATTAAACTCCTGTTATTAAATACTTACCATTTCTCCTCACATTAAGATTTTCGATACCCGCCAATTAAATTTAATTACTGGCAATTTAATTTAATTAGTATCTTGATATTCTTTAAATCCTTCCACTTAATTTATTTAATCGTCGGATAATTAAATTCAACTGCAGGGTTTGGCACGATCAAAACTTATAAACTTCTTTAAGGGTATATCGTCAATCCCGATCTTTCAAGACGTGAATTCCGTCAATAATTAATATTTTCCATATAAATAATACCGCTATCTAACTCAATGGGAATATAGACCCATATAAGATCGTACCCTCTAATGAATTAAAATAACGAATATTAAATATACGCAAATCAATAATTATTTCAGAATTAAGAGTATAAGCACTAATCATAATAACTTTGAGGTGAGAATTAATTTATATAGTCAGTATAAAATTAATTACCCTAAATATCCCGTTCAATATACACAAAGTGTATTAGCACAGAGAGTCGAAATAATAGACGACGGTATTATCTGTTCCCCGTAACTAAGACAAGCTTATTAAAACTCGGTGCTACAATCATACCGATGGTATGTCTATTTCCATCTAAACTGTGAACATAAAATTTATATTCTGTAAGATCCTAATATCTGATCTTCTGTGTGCAAATCGTACTCTATATACCAAATTAAATACTATATAAAATATCAGACATCCATGCAAAACATTAAATAAATGATACATATACATTGCTCATAAAAATTCTCATAAAATAAAAAAAAATTATTAAAAAATAAAATTAAATACTAAAAATATGATTTTCAGTATATCAACTCTAATAATCTTCCACTTATACTCAAAACCATGCTGCCATACATCTGACTCTCATGCCTTCTACATGACTATCAAAAGTCTTAGTCAGTAAGCTCTTTGTAAAATGATCTGCAAGGTTGTCTCTCGATGCAATCTTAGTCACAGTAACATCACCTCTCTATACATTTTCTCATATCGGGTGATACTTACACTCAATGTGCTTGGCACTTTTATGGACCCTTGGCTCCTTCGAGTTTGCAACCGCTCCGCTATTATCACAGTAAAGTGTAATAGCCAACTAAACTGAAGGTACCACATCTAGATCTAACAGAAAGTTCCTAAGCCGAACGGCCTCCTTGGCTGCTTCAGAAGCTGCCACATACTCAGCCTCCATGGTGGAATCAACAATGCAGGACTACTTAATATTCCTCCAACTAATAGCTCCACCTCCTAAGATAAACACATATCCTGAGTTAGATTTACGGGAATCCCTGTCAGACTGGAAATCCAAGTCTATGTACCAAAGGTACTAGACTGTCTACCTAGTAAATTAACATATAATCCTTAGTTCTTTTCAGGTACTTGATTATATTCTTTACCGTAGTCCAATACTCCTGTCCTAGATAATACTGATATCTACTAACCATGCCAACGACAAAGCAGATATCGGGTCTAATACAAAGCATAGCATACATGAGGCTTTCTACTGTCGAAGTATAAGAAATCGTCTTCATTTTCTCTATCTCATCAGGTGTCTTAAGACACTGATTCTTAGATAGAGTGATTCCATGCCTGAAAGAAAAAACCTTTCTTGAAATCCTGCATGCTAAAACGAGCAAGGATATCATCAATATATTTTGCTTGTGATAAGCCCAACATTCTTTGTTTTTGATCTCGCATAAGTTTGATTCCAACGATGTGACTGGCTTCTCCCAAGTCCTTTATATTGAACTGTCCAGATAACCATACTTTAACCGTAGATAATGTCTCCACATCGTTTTCGATGAACAAGATATCGTCCACATAAAGTACTAGGAAGATCACCACACTTTCGTCACGCTTCTTGTACACACAGGACTCATCTGGACTTTGATCAAAATCATATAACTTCATGGCTTGATCAAACCGAGTGTTCCAAGACCTCGATGCCTGCTTAAGTCCATAAATGGATCTCTTAAGCTTACACAACATGTGTTCCTAGCCCTTTGTAATGAATCCGTCTGATTGTATCATATAGATACACTCGTTAAGACTTCCGTTAGGAAAAACTATCTTGACGTCTATTTGTCAAATTTCGTAATCGAAATGAGTGGAAATAAATAAGAGAATTCGGATAGACTTAAGCATGGCTACTAGCGAAAAAGTTTCCTCATAATCAATACCTTCTTTCTGAGTGAACCCTTTAGTAACAAGCCTAGTTTTGAATGTTTCAACCTTCCCGTCTGCTCCTCTCTTCCGCTTATAGATTCACTTGCATCCAATGAATTTTATCCCTTTTGGTGGTTCTACAAGTTTCCAGACCTAATTAGAATACATAGATTCTATTTCTGAATTTATAACCATTTGTCAAAGATCTGCATCTTTGTCTTAAAGTGCTTCATTGTAGTTACAGGGCTCGGTATCTAGTTCTGCCGGGTTCTTGTCAAAAGACTCTTCCAAAAATATATACCGGTCAGGTTAATGAACAACCCGCCTACTATGACGAGGCACTACCAGTATTTGTGTACTAGTAGTAACACGCTGTACAGAATCAGAACCCTGTGAATCAGAACCCTGTGCATCAGCACACTGTTCTTGATTTGCGCATGTCCTAATAATCCTCCAAGTACGACGAGGTAATGAGATATCAGTGACTTGTTCTTCTGTTCTACTAGTATTTTCTCTCAGTTCTTTCAGAACAATATTACTTTTGGGCCTGTGATCCATAATATAATCCTTTTTCAAGTATCGGGCATTGGTGCTAACAATGACCTTATGATCCTTAGGATTATAAAACAGACCACCTTTCGTTCTATTCGGATACCCTACAAAGAAACAGACTTCTATCATCGGTTCTAACTTATTCGCATTTTCTTTCAGCACATGTGTTGGCCACCCCTAAATCCGAATGTGTTTCAGACTAAGCTTACGCCTGGTCCACAATTCTGTGGGAGTAAAGGTACTGACTTAGAAGCTACCAAGTTCAAAACGTAAGCCGTTGTGTCTAAAGCGAGTCCCCAAAACGAATCGGATAAACCTGAATAACTCATCATGGACCCTACCATTTCCATAAGAGTCATATTTCTTCTTTTTGCTATACCATTCTGCTGCAGAGTGTCAGGTTCAGTCAACTGGGATGTAATCACTTCTAATGACAAGTAATCCTTAAACTCTCTAAAGAGGTATTCCCCACAACGATCGAATTATAGTGATTTGATACTTTTATCCAGATGCTTTTCTGCCTCCGCCTTGAATTCTTTGAATTTCTCAACGCATTCAAACTTACGGTGCATCAGGTAAATGTATCCATACCTTGAGTAGTCATCAATGAAACTAACGAAGTACTAAAAATCACCTCTAGTTCGAATTGTCATAGGACCACACACATCAGAATGAACCAACTCTAACGATTCTTTTTAGCTTTATAGCCTTTGGCCGAAAATGACCTTTTGGTCATCTTACCCTCTAAGAAAGATTCACAGACTAGAAGTGCCTTTACTTTCAATGAACTCAAAAGTCCAGCTGCTACCAGTCTATTTATCCTTTTTAGATTAATATAACCAAGCGTAAGTGCCAAAGAAACGTTTGGTTCATTAAAGAAGAAAATTTTCTCTTCTATGGTAATATAGATGTATTATTCGTTTTAGTCAGTTGCAGTGTAGGAGATATTAGAGTAATAATATAAAGATCGTCCACCAATGTACCAGAACAGATAACCCGTTTATTATCCTTAATAACCACAGAGTTATTAAAATAAACTAAATATCCGTGTTTAGCCAATCTAGAAACGGAAACTAAGTTCCTTCTAATGGCAGGTACATAAAGACAATCTCTCAATATTAAAACCCGATCTCTACCAAAACTGAGAGTGACATCTCCTACTACAGCTATTATTACCTTTGTATTATTGCTCATGTGCAGGTAAATCTCTCCATCACTAAGTTGTCAAATTTTTTGAAACCCCTACAATGAATTGCAGACATGATTAGTGGCTCTCGTATCTACACACCAAGTACCGATAGATAACACCGCTAAACATGTTTCCACAACCAGTGAACAGAAATTACCTTGTTTGTTTTGCCTTCTAAAAAATACTAGATATAGCTTTTTTTAGTGTCGGGTCTGGTTGTAGTGAAAACATATGTCTTTCGACTTTTTCACACCAATTCATAGCCCACTAACTACCCTGAAAACCGTGTCTCCCTATTTCTGAAACTTTTTCTTCTTTATACCTTTCAGCTCAAAGGAAGAACATTTTTAAAAAATAAACACATTTTCTAGTATTGAAAAAATACCATCTGTAGTTAAAACTATATCCAAATTACATTTTCAGTCAATAAAATTCAGTCCCGTTAGTTTTTTTTCTTTGAGTATTAAAGTGAGTGGATTGAAAACTATTTTAATACTGAGAATTACATAATTAAAAAAAATCGTTAATTATATTGAGCAAAATTTTGAATTTATTTTAATTTGGTTCCCTCTACTATTTTAAAATTAATTCGCCAGCAGCCTGGCAACATAAAAATAGCATATCTCGATGGAAAGACGTCTACTATCCTTCATAAGACCAGACAGCCAATTCCTTTTAATTTTACTATCTAAGCAACTGACCCTGCCAAGTAAAATTAAATAACTGACATAATTTTGGTCCAGTATACAATAGTAGTGACTTAGATAGAGAGTATACTATTATATACAACTAAGTATTAACTATCACCTAATTTCAAATTAATTGCTTCGCAATGAACTTTTCAAATGGAGAAGTGATCCACACTAACAATTATTCAGAATTATCCCTAAAGGAGATTTGTACTGGCGATACCGCAATTAATCTGTCTGTTGGGGAGGAAGGCTTTATTGTCGACACGCAAAGTTTAATTGCATCGCTTACAAACTGGTGATAGAGACCGCAGAATTTATCTGTGAATAGATTTTCTCTCCCATTTAGATTTTTAAAATATTTTTGAAAGTCATAAAAATTTATTTAATTAAAATAAATTTATTAATTTTAAAAAACACACGATCTAAAAGAATCAAATATCTTCCCATGTACACGATTCTAAAGATTCTGATTTATCAAATCATATTTTCGTGTTTAAATGCGTAATAAATAAAATTCAATAAATGCATAGTTTTTCCTCCAACTTTTCAGCTAAGGTACTAATTAAAAGAATTTATTTATTTTATTTTTCGTTTCACATTTTTTAAAAAATAATAATTTATTTCGATTAAATATTTTTTTCATTTAATTAATTTAAAATTCGAAATTAATTCCCACGTTATTCTAAGTTATTCAATTATTTTTAAAAAATCATTTTAAACGTGATATTTTATAAAAAAAACAAAATATCTTAAATTTTTTATTTAATTAAAATTAATTAATTAAAAAAACTTAATTTTATTTTTTATCACAAAATATTTTAATTAAAATTAAAATTTTAAATTAATTAAATTAACATGATAAATAAAGCAGATATATAATCATCCACGTAGTTCATATATATATAAACATGATATGTATATATCCCGATTTTTATTATCCAAGTGAAATAGTGAGGTGTTTCAATTTTCCTAAGAGAATAAACTGTTTCAATCCCTGTTCGCCTTTGATTAAGTATCCTGATTGCATCAAGCTTCCCTGATACTATCTGATATAATGATATATATCATATTAATCTCGTATATATATCAGAATATACATCAAAATCAGCCACGGGAGAGAGAAAGTCGCCGGCAACCACCAGCCACCACCGGCACCACCTTGCCGCCACCTTCAGGCGGCTTCTACCGCCTCATCCGGGCTCTATTTTCGACGAGCTGCCCACCACAACATTGCGCAGCCAACTTTTCGGGGTTTTTTTGGCCTCTTCCCAAACTCAATTTTTGACGTAATTTATATCAAAAGAAATCTATTAAAAAGTACTATTTTTAAAAAAAAAAAATTCTCAAAAATAGTCTAAAAATTTGCCGAAAACACTGCCCAAAGCTACTGTCGTCGCACCCAGCATAGCCGTCTTTAACCGCCAACTTCCCAAGGCCATTTCGACCTCATCCGAACTCTATTTTTGACGTACTTTGTATCAAAAAAAATCTCTTGGAAAATACTATCTTCCTGTCAAAAAACTTTCTTGAAAACAACTCAAAAAACTGTCAAAAAACTACCTAAAATCTGTTGTCGTCGAGCGCCGCCGCCGCCACCAACCTATTTGTCGCCTGTTTGGGTTTTGATTTTTGTTCAATTTTTTTTTGATTTTTTACAGTATTTTGAGATATGTTTTACCGCTATTTTATGTTTAATTTTTTTTTCAAAAAATAGTTCCAAAAATTGTCCGAAAAATCATAAAAATCGCTACCGAACCGCCGGCGGCAAAGCCGTCGGAACCAGGCTATTTTGGTATTTTTTCTTGCTGTTTTTAACTTATTTTTTATGCTATTTTTTATACATAAATACTGTAGAAAAATTTACCAAAAAAAATTATTTAAAATCATTAAAAACTTACCACGATCTGTGGCCCGTTAAAACCCGAACAACTGCTGGTGCCGCCTCCGTTCTTCGTGTTCTTGGACATGTTCAACATGTTCTTAAATAATCTAAATACATATTTAAAACTATAAAACTAGTAATTACATCGATCCTATGTCCCGAAGGCTTACATTCAATTTATTACGGTCAACTCCCGTGATTAAAAAAATAATCATCATTCACACTATTTATTCAAACATGAAAAATAAATGACGATCATAAAATTTGAATTAAAACGCCTGCAAAATAAAGTTAGCAACAGTTCTAAAACTACTCAGCACCGATAATCGAAAATAAAAAATAAAACGGCTCTAATACCAATTGTTGGAGGCAAGACTGCCAAGATCTTAATTTTTGCAAACAATTAGTGAAAAAAAATTAGCTAGATGGATAATCGCTAAAACGAGTTTCAAATAAAACTTTTGATGAAGAACGATCAAAATAAAACCCGTGCATCCGAAGTTAATTTTGAAGAATACCTTTTTACCGGTAAATCTTCAACTACGATTTGAATCCGAGTTGAAGCACCTGTCAGATCTTCTACTATATTCCTTTATACGATTCCCGGATATAGTGTGGGTTATAATCCTCCGAGAACTCGTACCGGCAAAACCAAGACAGCTTTAGTCTTAGAAGACAAGTTATAAAACTGGTTCATCCTACCCACATATATATAGGGCTACAACAGGACCCTGTGTAGTAATTATGAGTAAGACTTTCAGTGGAACACATACACGTATCAGCGATTTCTGCAATTAAGCAAACCTCATAGCGGTATCTGCAATTATGAAAAACCAGCAGCAGTTTTTGGAATTTTCATAAAATACTGAATGATAGTTCTTACAACTAAAGAATTATAATTGTATTTTGACCCATAATTTCAAGACCATATAGCATTGAGCTCCTATTATTAAATACTTACCATTTCTCCTCACGTTAAGATTTTCGTTACCAGCCAATTATATTTAATTACTAATAATTTAATTTAATCGGTATCTTGATATTCCATAAGCCCTTCCGCTTAATTTATTTGACCGTTGGATAATTAAATCCACTTGCAGGGTTTGGCTCGGTCAAAACTTATAAGTTTCCTTAAGGGGGTGTTGTCAATCCCGATATTTCAGGACGTGAATTTTATTAATAATTAATATTCTCCATATAAATAATACCGCTATCCAATTCACCGAGAATATAGACCTATATAAGATCGCACCCTCTAATGAATCAAAATAACGAATATTAAATATACGCAAATCAATAATTA
>JAUMHN010008463.1:0-30934 GCA_032360265.1 Heliamphora ciliata | reverse complement strand
AAAAATGGTTTAGTTGTATCTGCACCTAAAATGAAATTGTTTCTTACAACAGTCAGATTTTTAGGTCATAACATAAACCAGGGTACTATAATACCCATTGACCGTAGTATTGAATTTACCTCTAAATTTTTAGATAAATTAAAAGAAAAAACATAATTACAACATTTTTTAGGAAGCCTAAATTACATTTCAGACTTCTATCAATATTTAGTCCAGGATGCAGCTATACTGCATACTAGGTTAACTAAAAATCCTCCACCTTGGAGTGATGCTCATACAACAGCTATACGAAAAATCAAACTTAGGGTTAAAATTTTACCTTGCTTAACTCTACCAAACCCTAGTTGGTTTAAAGTTGTTGAAACTGATGCGTCTGACATTGGTTATGGTGGTATTCTTAAACAGAGAAACCCCAATTCCAATAAAGAAGAATTAGTTCGTTTCACATCCGGAATATGGAAAAATGCTCAAAAGTATTATTCTACGATTAAAAACGAAATGCTTTCAATTGTCAAATGTATTTCTAAATTTCAAGATGATTTATTAAATCAATCTTTTTTATTTCGTATTGACTGCAGTGCAGCCAAAACCATTTTACAAAAAGATGTTAAGAATATTGTTTCAAAACAGGTTTTTGCTAGATGGCAATCTGAATTAAGTTCATTTGATTTTCAAATTGAATAACATAAAAGGTTCTTCTAATTCTCTATCTGATTTTCTAACACGAGAATTCTTGCAGAATCAATCCGTAGATCAATCTGATGCCACCTAAGGCGAAGCAGAGGAACAAAAAAGTTCCATTATCATAATTTTTCTTTTTAGGAACTGGGTCGTCTTCGACACCCAACCATCCACAGAAATCTGGGTTGTCATCCTTGACACCCAACTCCAAGATCCTTAAACAAAGTTCTGGAATCTAAACCACAGTATTTCCAAAATACTATGACAGAACATATCTTAACCCTAACCATGGATGATCTCCAATAGCATCAAGACCCATAGTTCCTTAAGAAACGTTATCTAAGTAATTAGAATTACCTAGTCTCTGAAGGACGACATCGTTTCGTCTATGAGACTATGTTAACTGAAACTAATTCTGTTCAGATTGTTCACAACCATGTGAACCCTTCTGATCAGAAATCATCCATCACCCACTCCAAGTGTTATGTGGTTCGAGTACTCGATCCTCGTGCTTGGGGTCTTGATCCTTTTAGGGCTCGTACCCTAAAATTTAATGGAACCCAATACAATTATTGGGATTACGTACAAGCATGGCATTTGGCCTTTTATTATCAAAATCTCATTCGAAAACATATATGGTTCTTCACCATGAATCCAGAAATTGTTTCTACTTCTGAATTTCCCTCTTGGTTTTTTTCCTGGTGGAAAAAAATGGGAGCGACCATCAAGGTTCTCCCTCAATCTGTACAAGATATTTATCCTTTATGGATCAAACATCACCCTCAACTTTTCTTGACCAAAACAGCCACTGTCTTTGGGAAACCTAATTGCAAATGAGATCCCATTGGAAAACATATGTCACACTTCTTCTCTGAATTCGAACTTGCTTGGATATGGAGATGAAATCTTAAATGTGACTTAGACCATTTAGATTGTTCAACTCTTCAAATGACTTTCTTCTTTAAATGGTGGAATGGTTTTGATACGGCTAAGGCCCTATCTAAAATTCAATCCATTATATCCGTAAATGATGCTACTCAGGCCCAAGCCCAACAAGCATCATCTCAAACCCCTTCTGTTAACATGGACTCTTTGGGCCTTTTAATTATGCATACCCTTCGAGCCCAATTTCCTGATTTAACCGAAACCCAATTATCTGTAAAAATGTTAGAGATAATGAAGGCCAACTTCTTATCTGCTACAGCCAGTATGGAGACCCAAAGTGATAAGTCCATGAAGTCTCCTACCCCTTCTGAACCGGACACTAACCAATTTCTTTTCCTAGCCGGTGAAGCCCAAGATCTCAATGAAGATGATGAACATATCCCCATGACTGATTATTCGGATTCCTTAGTTGAAATTGCTGAAGAAAAAGCCTCAGCAACTAAACCTAAATCTCTTTGAAATCCTATCATGGAAAAACAGGAGTTTATCTCCGTGGAATGGCCAGATTGCATTTTCAAAGATATCTGTACAGCTGTCCTCAAGCCAACCGACAACATCGCATCTCTTTTCTTGAGTGTGTCACTTTTGATCAAAGGAATACATACCTTTGTCTGCCATACCAGCTCCTTGCCGACGCTACCAAACAAAATGAAGAGCATCTCTCAGTGCTCAGTGGTCCCTACCACATTCTCAATGCTCACCCACTTTTCGTATACGACAAAAGTGCATTAACAGAATATCGTCTCAGTGCGTTTTTTTTTCCCAAAAGATAGCAAGACACTTGGCTTCCACTGCCATCCATCAGTACCCGTGACTCCCCAGAGCACTCACGGACTTGAAATAAAGAATTGAAGTCCGTAAGACTTCTCTGCTATAAAAGGGCACTTCCCCCTTGTAAAAGTTTAAAAAGTTTTTTCTCTCCTCTCTTCTCACTTCTCTCTTGTAAACCCCATCTCTCTTTTCTCTGTAATTCTCTCAGTTTTATAATAAAAGCTCAAGTACGTGTACGTTTGTAAAGATCCGCAGTGCAGTGGTGTTGTGCACTTTATTTGTCCTTTCAAAGGCAATCTCACGTGAATCATCAGCAAGAAGCCCCTTGATTTCCTCACTGTCACGCGTTGCGCATTTAATAGGCTAACATTGTGACGTTGTGGTTGCAATTGTTGGAGTGCCAAGAGAAAGATTACGACGTTGTCCAAGAGAAATGACAACATTTCATCCAAAGTATGCCGAGTAATGCCCCAACTTGGCCCAAATAAAGGCACTAAGTAGTCTAAAGTGTATAGTGAGAAAGCACATGGCAGCATAGCGTGGCAGCACTGACAGAACATGGCAGCATAGCATGGTGGCACTAACAGCACATGACAACAAAACATGGCAGCACAGCAGTGGCAGCCAAGAGTAGGCAACAACATGCAGTAGCCCAGGCAGCACGCAGCAGTAGCTGCCATCCAGCATGGGCAGCAGCACCCGCCTAATTTCAAAAACGGCCTCATTTTTGCACTAGTCTGGAATTGGCTTTTGGGGCACCATACTAAGTTCAAATGACTTGAAATTTTTGTGGTAGCAAGGTTTAATGGATTACTATGTTGGGCCAAAATTTGGTGATTTTTTTGGTAAATGTAAAATTTATGAAAAATTATTATGACGCTTCAAACATGGGCTTGTTTCCTCCAGTCAAATTGAAAAAAGGCTCAAGATTTATATAATAAGATAGCTTATATTTTTCAAAAATGACCTACATGGAAAATTAGTTTTTTCACTTTTTTTACCATTTATGTTGAAAAATGCCTTCATGCACCGATAATGACTAGTGCTATTGTAAGGAGAAGTAGTGTGCCACCTACCAATCTCTATGTGTGAAAATTGGGCTCCAAAAGGGCATCCCCAAAGGACATTGAGAGCAAGCTCTAGGCACCAGTAACAAGTGTTCTAAGTTTTCTATGTGGGTTTGTCAGCCCAAAAGATAGCGTCAGCTCGACAAGAGTGCCAACACTACACGTTAACTCAAGGGGTCGAGGTTGTGAACACGTGCATGCTATGCCTCGCATTATAACCCCTCATCTGAGTGTCCTAACCCAATTAGGCTATTGAAGCACCACCAAATGGCTCGTGTGCCGATCTACTTGCATACGCTTGGGCTTGATCGTACTTTGTGGGGATTTTGTGCCTAAGTCATGCGACACATTGGCAATGCCAAACTTGGATGCCGTGAAACAAGTTGGGCATGACCTAATTAGCAAGTGGAATATTCTAATGCTATCTTTGGCCTAAGAGTTAACACTGTCTTTCTCGGGCAGTACGCTAGGGCAACGCAAAAAGTGAAAGTGGCGTAAGACGAACTTAGTACGCATATATGCACAAGGAGATCATTGTCGACACAAACACGACCATTAGTGTTGTGTGGGGGCATAATACACCCCATAGTTATCTGAGGTGCATTACCACGACCCGTTCTATATCAGTGGCTTGTTGGTTAGTCAGTATCAATGTTAGCACCTGTGTTTGCGTGCCTTGTTAACCTTGATGATATGAATCCCTAGTTGGGCAAGCGCCTTGCTTGGGAGGAAGCTTGGTGCAATGAAACTATAGCTACTGTTTGGTGCATTACTTAGAGACGTCAAGTCTTGGAGTGGCATGCTGGATATAGAACTTTCATGAAGAAAGTTTGTTCTTACTTGGCAAAGCATAGCCTTAAAATGAAAAATTGAAGAACGAGGTGAAGAATTTACACTCGGGTGCCTAGAGAATAAGAGGATATAAGCTTGACACAATTCGAATGTCTCACATGGACAAGTTTCGCAGCGCCGTAAAGAATCACCCCATGACATTTTGTCAAGAGTAATTAGAGTGACTATGCCCTGGTTGAAAAGAAAGATTTTAGACATTTTTTAGCCAAACGTTAAAAAATCAATTTCATTCATTTGGCAAAAAAAAAAATTAAAAAAGTCAAAAAGCTACAAAAATAAATAAAAAACACCCATTCCTAAGACATCTTATTCAAACTCTGACATCATTTGAAAAGAATATAATGTCTCTATTTGATAACTTATTTATTATCAATATCAACTATATATAATCGTCATAATCAACAATACAAAAAGATGATATTGTCAAATTTGAGCGCAAAAAAAAAAAAAACTTGTTATTCGATCAACTAATTTAAAAAATGCTTACTTAAAAGCTAGTTTCCTAAACTGCCTATTTTCATTTCAAACAAACTTTTGTAACTAAAAAAATACAACTTTTGAACTTGCTTCTAACCAGGACTTGTGTACGAATCTTGATCAACTCCCAACCTCAGACACTCTATTCGCAACTCTATTGCCTTCTCTTAATAGTTGTGATCCATATAATTCTCACTCGCGGCCATCAGGGCTCTACACTCTAAAACTTTGTGCGGGATGTTTGATCGCAACAACATGGGCAAAATAAATGAGAAAGCCTTCACTAATCAAGATGTTATAGAAGAAGAGCCTTCACCCATCAGCTTACCACCATTTCTAAGTCCGCCTTAATATCCACATTCTTCATCCCCTGATCTATCAGTAAGATTAGGACCTCTAAATATGGAGTGAAATGGAAAGATGCAGCTTGCATTGGCACGATTCAAAATCAAGCAGTAACGCAATGCTTCATTCACTAAGCTAACACCCATTGGATTTTACATATATAAAAATTAATGTTGTAATTGCTATATATTCCATAACATCTTTCATTTAGCACAAATGTGAGTGCATGCCAAGAAGCAAAATTATTAAGAATTTGTGTAATATCGCATCACTTGCTTCCGTAATGTGTAATATCACATGACTTGCTTCCGTAATGTTCTCAACAAATGAGAAAATCTGATATAAATGACTTATTCTTGTCTTCTATCTATCCAATAAAAAAAAATGAATATTATCCCAGTCAAAATGTTTTTTGCTATCTCATTGAGTGAGAGCACCATGCGAACAATGTTGTATAGTACTCAAAAACTACTGAATAATCAGCCACCTAAAAGTTGTATAATTAATTCTGGCATTTACGGGGATCCGAGGAGATGTGAAGATTGAGATTAATTTAATCACCAGGTTTGTAGCTAGGAAACCATTTTTTCCTAGAAGCATCTTCTTTTTATTAATTAACCCTTTTTCTACATTTGGCATATAGGCTCCCTTCCCTCCTACAAGTACTGAAGAAGTACTGGAAAGAGACTATTGAAGCTCTTAGTCATTTATCCATTGGGTTCTATGGATTTAGTCTTTCAAACCAATTGGCCTAAGAAAAAAGAAGATTCAAAATTCAGAATAAAAGAGACTACACAATAAAGCTAAAAAGCTTGTGAAATTAATATTTCCAATTTCTTTTCTTCTCTTCATCTGGGGAAAAAAGGAAGAATAATACCAGAAAGAATTAGCATCACACAAAAAAGACGTTACTTCAAGAAATACTAAAATGCACTGATTTTATAAAATTCTTTCTCAAGAGGGGAGCAAAAACTGAAAGGGAAAAAAAGACTCAAATAAATGCTATAGAAAACAGACACCATTGTCCAGAGAAAATATCACTTACCTTAGGACATCCATCACTGCCAACAGCTTTGGATGAGTTATGTAGCAAGCCAGAAGAAAGAATCCACAGAGAAAGATTTATATAACACAAGACCACAAATATGGCAGAGACAGTATCAACAGCTGCTAATGAGAGTTAAATGGCAATATCTGAAGTTGGATATGAACTCTTTTTCTTTTTGCACTGCCAGGGCTAACAGCGAGAGACGATGGAAAATGCACTCTTTCATCAGTATTCTTGTAAAGAATACTCCTCTAATGTTTGTTATCACTTAGGTACTTTCCAAGTATTTCTGTTGGGTAAATTGTAGCCACATTGGGGTTACACATTTCTGAAAATTCTCAGCTCTCGAAATCTCTAGCACAATACTCCTCCGTTTTTCTTTTCCCCAACAATCAGCTTCTACTAAGTTCAAAGAAGAAAGCAAAACATTAGAGAAAAAAATGAAATGCAAATAATGGGCTCTTTTGCTGATTCATTCTATGAAAAAAATTAGACCAGGCAGTACATTTTACCACATGCTAGTCTAAGCATAACTGCCTAAGATTGGAACAATACCTTTCATTTATATGATATTCTTTTCAAAATGAATTCCTTTTCATATTTACCCTTCTTAACTAGCTTGACCGCTTCTTTGCATAATGTCTAAACAACTTGCACACCACATTAACTAAATTGCTTTTTCAAAATGAGTTCCATTTAATATCTATCCCTTTTAACTACCTTGATCACTTCTTTGCATAATTTCTAAACAACTTGCACACCACAGAAACACTCTTTGATGATTCTAAACTTTGAATCCTCTCTCTCTCTCTCTCTCTCTCTCTCTCTATATATATATATATATATATATATATATATATATATATATATACATCTCTATCACGCCCTAAAATTCGAATCATGTGAAATGCTCACGAACTACCGTTTCGGGATACCATGATCCACCAAAATCGTTCAAACACAAATGGGTCAAAAATCATAATGCCAAAATGAGACTAAAATCTTTGTAAAATGCACTACTGAGGGTTTATTTAATGTAACAGAGTAACCCGGGAAATTAGGGTCACGACCCCCAAAGCCAAGCGTTTAAAACAAACACAAAAAATTGTAAAAAAGTAACCCAGACTGATCGACCGGTCTATTGATTCGTCTTGCTCCAGGTTCTTTTCCAAACCAAAAACCTAATTTTCAACACTTAGAATATTTTTCATACCTTTCAAAACATTTTGAGCAAAGAAATAACTTTTTTTTTTAAAAAAGAAGCAAAAGTCATTCCAAAATCTCCTTTGAGGTACAAGAGTTTATATGGAGCATAAATCAACTGAAAACCTTTTTGTAAAACGTTGAATTAACCTACGAAAATCGTAATAATAAATTACGAAAAACAATAACTAACTCATGGTCTCTCTTGCAAACATATATTATGCATACATCGACTCCACGACCATAAGAATTACATTACACATGCTTTCAGATCTAAAAGAGGTTACATCAAAACATGATCCATACACAAACGGTATAAACTACCCAACAAGGACAAAATTAAAGGGTCTTGTCTTCAACCACCTCCGGACACCTCGAGATCAATCTACATGATCACGTTCACCTGAAAAAGATTTTTTCAAATCCCACACCGTGAGTCGAAACCCAATAAAAAATAGACTAGTATGAAATAAAAGCAAAGTATGCTAACAGAATAATGTGAATATCTCAACTCACACGAGCCTCAGAAACAGTTTTGTAATAACCACATGCAACACATGCAATACATGCATCTTCACGGGCTTTCACCGCAGGACCACAATCTGCCCCTCATTATGCAAATTTTCACGAACTTTTACCGCATGATGAATAATCACCTCTCATTATGCATGAATCGATTGAGTTTGCACGCACATAACCATGTACCAACAAAAAAAATATATCAATGTCATCCATCTAACCATAGTGACCTACCAACGTTAAAACAAGGCTCAATCCTAAGGATTAGCTTCAAACCTCCAAGATTAGGTTTTTGCACACATTTGCATAAATTCTTTCGATTTTCAAAACCCCTCTTTTAAAAAACAACACGAACACACACGCGTACCAACATTGTAATAAACCACAAAAACGCAAAACATGCTTTTTGTCCAACAAACATGGTTTAAACACAAGATCAACCATTCATGCATTTTAAAACGGAAAAAAGCATAAAATTTCATGTAGCACCCCTTTAAGACATTAGAGTCTAGGATCCTACCTCATAGAATTACAAATTCGAAGCTTTACCAACGGGCGAAAAACCAAAGTCGCAGAAACACGATTCCGTTCGAATGTATGTGAAGCCCACGTCGAGTACATCAAGGATCCGCCCTCCAATCACCAAGATCTGAGCCTGAACACACCCAAAACCTAGAGAGAAGGCATAGCTTTTGTGTAGAGAGAGAGAAGAGAAACTTGTAAAAAAAGTTTGGTTCAAAACCTAAAGCATGGGCTGTCACATAAATATCTCACGTCCGGCTGTTCGCTCAAGCCAACAGGGCTTCGCTTGAGTGGTCCTCCACCGACTCAACTCTCAGCTACCTACAAGCTCGAGCAAACAGAGATCCGCTTGAGCAGCTCCACTCTTAGCCACCAGTCCGCTCAAGCGAATAGAGCACCGCTCGAGCCACCAATGCTGGGTGAAAACCCGAACAAAAGAAGCAAGACCAAATTAGTAAAGGTATATCAGTTTTCTTCACACACTTTTCATATATTTTTGACCAAACATCCCTTAGAACCTCATCCAAGCTCAAAATACTCACATAAAACATCACCAAAATCAGGTTTTAATTCCTACTCCCATCAACACTTAATTATTTTAAAATAAAACGGGTCGAAATTTCACAATCTCTCTCATCATGGCACCATTGAGCACCACCACCACACTTCGACTTTACCACAGCCGCACACAGCCGCCATACACCATTCATGCTGCACCTATGGAGGGTTCCAGCGCGTTGCACCATTCTCTATGTGTGTGTTATGTGTGTGTATGTGTTAAATTAGGTGAGTGTCGTGTTTTGAAAGTATTCTCTGTGTGTGTGGTTGGTTTACACTGTGAGTGCATGTATTATGGGTGTGTGTTGTGGTTAGTTGGAGAGTGCATTGTGTTATGTGAGTGATTTGGATACTACTATACTCAAACTGAGCATCGCGTGAAACCATCTTGGAGTAGAAATTGAAGCTGGTCGAAAAATCTAGGGTTTCAAAAATTGAAAATTTTACTTCAACAAGGTAGGATCCTGACTACTATATGATATTTTTGCTTAGATATGTGTCGAATTTAAAGTTAGATCCATGAACTTAAAATTTTAGTCATTCGGTGAAAACCCTAGCTTAAATCTTGATGTAGCTAGTCTAGAATCATGATAATGTGGTACTAAATTGAAATTGAGATGATTAATGAATTATTTAGATGTTGTAACTTACTAATTGTTGGAGGTGAGTTTAAATTAGGGATTTGATTTGAAAATATAAACACTTGAGATGTGTAAACCCTAGTTTGAGTGGTGGTAAAATGATGGTTTCATGAAAGGTCGAAATTGGAACCTTTGACTGCTTACCTAAGCTTTGTAACTCAAAGATTTAAAAATTAAAGGCAAAAGTGATGATTTTAACTCAAGTTTGGAGATCTTTGTTAGTAAACTTTGATGTATGTTATTGGGTTATGTGGAGTTCATGGTAATCGGTGAAGATGGTTAAATCGGAATGATAAATTAGTGTTTGAATCTTGTAATTTGAAGATTGTTGAATTAAAAGTTAAATTCATGATTTAGTTTAAATATGTGGGATATCTTGTATGAAAACCCTAAGTTGAGTTGTTAGTTTCCTTAAATGACTATAATGGTTAAATTAATGGGTTGCTTAAGTTACATTATTTATTAATTTATGGTTCTTGGATTGAATAAATTCAAATAATAATATATATTAACAAATGGTTTTAGACAAGTTTATGTCACCTTTAATAATTAAAATGGTAAACCATGAAACTTACGTTAATTTTTATGAGAAATGGAGAATTTAAGTTAAAGTCTTAAAATTTGACTTACTTGTCGTTGTGTGAATTAATGGATTGGGTTAACAAGTTGAACAAAAGATCTAGAAATATAAATAATAAGAACTTCACTTGTAAAGTTGGGTGCTCTTAAATTCACAAGCATTGACACGTTCAGGCGAGAGTTAAATTTTGTAACTTGGAGAGTTATGAATTTAGAGTAAATTCATGGTTTAATAAGAATTCCAGTGTAAACTTCAGCCACGGGTGTTGGGGAGCTTTGTTTATATGGAAGTTGGGTTAATTAGTGTGTTTGAATTATTTTTGATAATCTATTATTGTTGTATTTAATTTGTGGGTCATGAGATAAATTTGTAACTTTGTTTGAGGATTTGGAAACGTAATATATGAAAATTTTAATTTGGATTGATCCAAGTTGGGTTAGATGGTGGGTCTAAAACATCTCTATATGGTATTTAACTTATTAATTGTCGAACCGAGGAAGTGGGGCTAAACCAATAGTTAATTGTAAGATATCTGGGGTTCTAATTTGAAATTTTGGAATATTTATTAAAAACCTAATTAACTTATGGTATAATGGGTTTGGTGTTGTTAGAGCGAGTTGAATTGTTGAAATTAGAGTATTTGAATCATGACTTGGGCCTTATAACTTGGCAAACATATGAAGTTAGGATTGGAAGTACAACTAAACAAAAAGGTTCCAGAGTTATTTGAAATAAGTTCCAAGTTAAATAATTGTGAATCATCAGAGGTGTAAAGGTAGAGTGACTGAAAAAGGTTAAACTTTATTAGCGCCACGTTTAACATATGAATTAATACATGGGATAATCATCTAATAAATGAAATAATGTAACTGAATTAGACTCTTAGAGAGTCGTTGGAGCTAGATATTTTATTGATTATGATTGGAGAGCCGAATTGAAAGTTCAATTGAAAAACTTGGGAGAAATGAGAAAATTCTCGCAAATTCAGGGGTTGCTCAATGTGATTTCTTATCAAATTGGTTTGTTTCCTTAAAATTGAGCAAGTGTTGAATATGAAATTCATGAATGCAAAGGTGGGCCTTGTGAATTGATGAAATTTGGTTAGGGTATAATGAAGTTAATTATTTGAAAGACTTAATATTGTGTTTGTGTTAAACTAATGTTGTTGAGTTATAATAAGAGGAAATGAACTCAAAGAATAGATTACAAATAAAGCGTGACGTACGAGTATTAGACCTAATGAAGTGAACGATGGAATCGAAATTAATGAATTTTGAATATAAACATGATTTAATGATCGTGAATTACGTGTAGGTTTATTGAGAAACTTTAGAGAATCGTGAAATTGGTTTGATTAACGGAATACTTAATGTGAATTATAATTGATATTTTAATTAAAGTTGGGTGAAATAAATAATAAATGATGAGAAACTATGTTGGGTGGATATGTGAGACTTTCAGTGTTAAAATGGAAAGATGGGATTCCTTTATATGTTGAATAATGTGACATGTGAATTAAAGTTGGATAGAGGAATACGTGTTTGAAACTTGTGAGTTGTTGATAATATGAAAATTGAATTATTTAGTATTGTATTTGATTCATAGATTTTCTAAACCCTTGAAGTAGGTGTAATTCAATAGATGATTAAATAATGTTTGAAGTTGTAATCTAACCTCTTGCTATTGTAGTACATGTAGACCATATATTTTTTTAATCATGGTGAATCGATTTGGGTTCATTGAAAATTAATGAATGTTTAAAGTAATGAGTTCTTGATAAACAAATGGAAAAATACGATTTGAGACGTGAAATTGACTTAAAAAGGTCGAGATAACTATAATGGTAAAAAGAATGTGAATTGAGAATCCATGTTGGTATGATGAATTATAATGGAAATTGTAGCTAAATGGAAATGATGCGAAAATGGCTTGGTATCGGGACGCCTCTCTGGGTATTGTTTTGGAAAAATCGAAAATGGCTTGGTATGTGGATAAGTTGGGCTTGACTAGCTCTGCGGTGAAAGATCAAAAACTTGTGCAAGTTGGGTGCTCTACCCGTCAGATTAGCCCCTAAAAAGGTGTGCATGGGTTGCTTACTCGTCGACATTCCTCTGAAAAGCCGAAAAATATGGTTTCGTGGTGAGTTATAGAGTTATCTATTATCCAATGGCTTCGCGTAACCTATTAGGAGAATAAAGAGGGGTTTCTATAAGCTGCACTCGACGTCGGTTCAGTATTGGATTAATGGAATAAAACAAAAATGTGATAACTCAGTGTTTTGTAACAAATCAAAGAAAATAGAGCGATGTATTCCACAATGACTTCACGTAACATGTTGGGGCGAATGGGACGATGTTTCTATAAACTACATTTGACCCTGGTTCATTGGCTGTAATGTAGTTTTGTGAGAAACTAGGTAATATGATACAATTTTGTGAGAAATCGGATAACTGAAAAGTAGTACGGATAACGTGAAAGAACAGAATGTTTTGAAAAAGGCTCAATGAATGTAAATGATGAAACAAATGATTGATATGATAAAAAATGAATGAATGAATGCGATAAATTTGTGTGCGTGAGCGTGTGCATGTGAACGAATAACGAATTGATGAAACTTATATTTTTACTTCTGTTGCACCAATCACACCTCACAAATTATACTTAGCATTTGAGTTAATTCTTATCTTACGGGTTCCGGCTCAAGTATGTTGTATTTACCTTCTTTCAGGTTTGAAGAACGTGAATGATAGCTAGATGATGGTGGAAGTTTAGAAAACTTTTGAAAGGGATTTATTGTAGTGATCTTGTTTGTTTTTGTATTTTGGATAACTCGAATGAATGTAATTATATTATTTTTGTAAGTGAACTCTTGAAACTCGAAACATTTGTTTGGAATTTGATATATACGTATGACATGAGAATATGGTTGCACGAAGAAAATTTTTATTTCTAAATAAGTTTTGAACTTAAACCTATAGCAAAACGAAAATTTTAGTTGATGATTTTTATGCGGGACGATTTAGGGTTAGTTCATGGGTCTCCGGGGTTCGGGGCGTGACAGAATGGTATCAAAGTTCTACGTTTGAATACCTAGGAGCAGTGAGAAGTAACGATGATCTTTCTATGTGAATTGTTTGATGAGATTATGCACCACTACACGACATGAATTGTGTGCTTGCATGGTTGTAGACACCCCAACTTGACCCCGCCTAATCTTAGGTGAATCAGATGATGAAAGCAATTAAAATGGTGCCTCAAGATGATTCTCGAGAAATGATCCAAGCTCAGTACTTTGAATCCAATGATCCAAACCTTCAAACCATTGAAATCCTCTTAAATCGTCATGTTCAAATCTCGAGGTCGCCATGTTCATTGTGGCGACCTACACATGAAACTCTTGGAAACTCTGACCCAAGGCAGCGACTGCCACAATCAACCATGGGATCGCCAACTTCATTGTGGCGACCGACATAAGAACTGCTTGGAAACTACAATTTTGTAGCGACCGCCATGTCCATACTTGGCGACCGCTAACTCCAAATGGCCTGATGTGTCTCAACACGTGTCAACATTTCACTGGTTGAAGAATTCCATAAATACTGCATCCCCTAGTATGTTTTGAGGACAAAAGAATTGTGAGAGAAACTCTGTCGAAGCATCAAGAGAGTACGAGCCCTGACGCCGAAACCCTGCCGAAATACCGAGAATTGGACCTATGATACCGAAGCTCTAAAACCTTAACTTGGCTTGGATTATAGCTTGAGGATTGGGCTACTAATCACCATTCCCCAACTCGAGAATTCATTAGCGATCCAAGTATTCTGTTTAGATCCCCGGTCTTTCTATCTCCATTCCCTCTCTCTTGGAGTGATTGGGTTAAGTTCAATTTTAATTTGTATGTTTTCTGCATTTATATAGTTCATCTTGTTTACCATTTAATGTGTTTCATGTAATTCAATTACTTTTGTTAATTTCACAATTGTCATTTTGTTCACATTATACACTTAGCGCGTTGTTACTTTATAATTCATTAAAAGGTAGTGCTAACATATTTGACAATTACAGTTGTTTATGTTGTTATTGTCATAATCAAATGCATTTATATTTATATGGATGTAATTGTCAATACTACATCCATATTTTCTAATTAAATAAATTTCTAAGTTGTTATTTTCAATACATTGCCTTTTAGTTTAAATCCTTTAAAAATATTTCTTTTTCTTTTCTGACCAAATCTTTTAATCTTAGTTTAAGCTTGTTAGTTTATGTTTATTTTCTAATTTCTTAGTTTAAGCTTGCTAGTTTAATTTTCTCTTTCGAATCATGTTTTCAAATAGTGTTAATTCTAATTTTTTAGTTTTTAGTTCCTTTAAAACCTTTTATTTTTTAGTTTAATTTTTTTAATAAATTTTCTTATAAAACTCTTGTTATTAGTTTAATTGCTTTATCTATTATTAAGTTTTAATATAAAATTTTCATGTATCTTTCTTAGTTTACCATTTGTCTTTGATAAAATTAAACATGTTAATATAATTCTTTTTCTTATAATATTTTGCAATATGCATTATTGGTAAAATTCATTTAAAAGCATGTTTAAAATGGCTTAGGTTATATTCTTAGCAATTCATGTTTATTTGATTTTAGTTACGTTTAGCGTGTTTTCTTTTATTTACATTATTACATGCGAGTTTATTTCATGTATCATTTAGTTAGAAATTGCATGTCGTAGGATTTAAAATTTTTTTTTTCTCATTTGTTTTGATTTGATGTTCTATATACATAGGCTATGTATTTTTTTTATTTGATTTTGAATGTTCTTTTCTCACCTCTATTTTCTGTATTTGTGTGCATTTGAGAAATCTAATTAAGAGCCAATGATGATTAGTAGAGGTCAATCTTACGGTTGGGCGAATGAGGTGCCTAACACCTTTTTCGATTCGTACCTTAACCCCCAAACTATTCTTCTCTGGTTAATGTTTTAAAGATCAGTAACCATTTTTTATTTTTTTTAGTTTTTCTCAAAAATCAAGTGGTGACTCTATTTTCAACAAAAAAAGATTTTTCAAAAGTTGATTTTCAAGGTGTTAAAATATTTTCTAAATACTTTTTGAATTTTCTTATTTTTGAACTACCAAAAACCCCAAAATCTCGGCGCCACAATGGGTTTGCAAATGGATTATCTTGTGTGCGTTATGAGTTTATGTGAGCATGGAAGGTTGAGTCTTGGGGTGATGTGGCATTCCATTTGGCGTCCAATTAACTACTTTGGGATTCGAATTAGAAAAGCATTTGATCGACGTTTTTTATATGAGAAATCTAAATTAGTTGCTCAAATTGTCGTGTTACTTTGAGGCTTTCCCTCAGTATGTGAATATGTATTGATGTGATGTGATTAGATGGTGAGTAGTGTGTAGCTTGGCTTTAGAAGGTTAAGTTGAGTTTAACCTAGTTGGGTGTTGTGATATCCTTGTTATAGGAGGTATGCCCGTGGGCTAGGATGAGTTGTGGTCTGGGTGGTGATGTGGATTATGGAAGTGCGACCCAGTGGTTAGTGATTGTGGTGGGTGTAAGCTCGAGAGATAAGCATTTATTGTTTGGAGTGTGTTGTACCCATGAGAGTTAGGGTTGACCGTAGTTGGTTGCCCGTTGTGTGTTGTGCTACCAGTAGCCTGACGAATAAGTATGGTAAGGTGTTTGAAACCTCGTGGAGGTTGTTTATTGTGGTTGGATATGAGGTGTGTTTTGGGGTGCATTGAAGATTATGTATGTCATGAGTCGTGCTATGTCTTGTGCCGTGCTATGTCATGAGCCGTATACTCCGAGATTGGGTACAGATGAGAGCATAGTGGATGGGTGCATAGTGGACGGGAGCGTAATAATCTCTGGCTGAAGGTGCGTTAGAAAGTTTGGGCTTAGATAGTGCTTGGGAATGTCCCTTACCCTATGGGGTGTTGTTGGTAGTCATAGTGGTGCCAGATAGTTTCAAGAATCTATTGATAACCCTTGAGTTTCTTTTGAAGCGTATTGCTAAGCTGCATCATTTGATAGGAGTTTGGAGTTATACGATGATGAGTATGTGGGTTGGAGATGTTGTCGATGGATCAATTCTCGAGTGATATACACGTATGTATGGTGAGATGTTTATCGGTGGTAGTTGTGATGTGATGAATGATGATCCGAAGTTGTTTGGAAAGTTTCATGGAGTAGAGTTTTGTAGCTTGGGCTATCGTTTTTGAGATTAGGAGACTATATGGAATACATGGTGTTTGGTAAGGATGTGAGTGTGAGTATGTAAGATTTGTAGGACATGTGATAGATGTTGTTGGTGTAACTGACTCAGTCGTTTTAGGATGACGTGTTGATGGATAGAGATCCCTTAAGAGGATGATGGCGGTGTCTGTATTTGGCTTTAAGGCCTAGATGTAGTGGTGCTGTTTTACCCTTAGGGGCGAGTGATAGGGTGGTGCCGTTTGGTTTAGAGTTGGTAGGCGAGGTTTATTTTGTTCATGCTGCGTATAGTAACATAAGAGATAGGCGTTCTCGGTTAACATTTTGTGTTTTCTGATGGGTGTATCAGAGCCGCGAGCTCGAGACTGTGGCGTGGTTTTTGCTTACCCATTTGGTTGTTACCTACCTGTTGGGAATCAAGTTGGCGTGACGCGACCCCGTGAGGAAATGTTCTAAAGTGAAGTGAGTATGTGTGGTGTTATGCCTTAGTGGTTAATCGGTGAGGGTCTAATGGACGCGTGCGATGCATCATTGGGATGTGAGGACCTAGTGTGACAAGTGGTATACTCATTGTGAATGGTGGCCGATAACGTTCGTATTATGATGTTCGATGTCTTTACAAGGATTAATTGTTAACCTTCTCCTAAACTGAGTGTGTGATGGCTGCCCTAAAATGTAGTGACGTTAAGTAAGAGCTTAGAGTTGACTCGTGGTTTTTTTAGGAAGAGAGATGTTTCATAATTGGTTATTTAGTGTGATTGTTCTTCCTTGGTGGGAATTAAACATTGGGATCATATGAGTGTGGGTTCGTTTCCCCGTGGTTCCTTGAAAAGCTCGTTTACTTTACCTTGTGAACCCAAGCATTTGGGTGATGTTTCTAGAAATGAAATCTAATTTGTACAGAATGTCGACAGCTTTCACTCTCGTTGAGTGAGATCCCTAAGGGAGTTCAGTGATTGAGTTGTTTATGTGGTGAAATTTGCAAGTATCAGTTTTGTGGAATTCCTACGAGAATGCAGGTTCGTGGTTTAGTGGTTATCCTCATGATTAGGAGATCGTGTTTGGAAACCGTGCTGGGTGCATAAGGTTTGAAAGAATCGTAGAAGGGTTTGATAGTGTGGTTGACCTAGTGCTGAGACGGTGTATTCTGAAGTGTGATATGTTTAGAGATTGTTTGTGTTCGGCCTTAGGTTCAGAGGTGGGTATGTTGTTTGCCCACGAGAACGAAGTTTGGAGTAATAAAGTTCAATAGTGTACCGTGTGGTTTGGGTGGCCTAGGGCTATAGGCAAGAAACTGTGGGTTAAGTTGTCTGCGATAGATGTGTACCTGGGGAGCGAAAGTGCGGGAGGCATCTGCATGGTCGTGGGAGTTATTAGTAACTTTGGATGAAAGGTCTCAAGATTGGGTTTTCTTTATTTGGTGTCATGTGCTTTCTATGTGAGTTGCTTGGACAGTAGGCTCGAGGCTGTGACATGGTTGTAATTTGTAAGTTTGTGCCTAGGGAATGGGTACTACCGGGATCAGGTGATTGGAGGACTGAGTTCCTCGTGGGTTTTTTAAGTGGAGTTTGTTTGCTTTACCGTGTGAATGTAAGTGTGTAGGGTTGTGTTCCCTATGAGATCGGGTTAATAGGCTATGAATGTTTGTTTTTGCCGACGAAGGAGTTAATGTTGAGACATAAAGCCCTTTTCTATAATGATCAACCGAGAATCATTAACCATTATGTGTAGCTTGGCAGAATGGGAATTTTGTTAGAACTTGCGACTGGGAAATTCTCGTGGTGGGTTTCTGATAGGTTCTTGTGAATCTGAATTTGTGTTCTGTTTGGGACTTTGGATTACTCAGAGTTCTTAAAGTGCGAAGAGTGATTCGACCGTTTGAAGGGAAGGCACGAATGTATATGATAGTGTCGAAGAGTGGGGTAATGTAAATGCGAAAAATCACTAATTGTCTAGTTTGGGAGTTGTAGACTCGAGAAACCAATGGGTATGTGTATGGCATCATGACGAGGGATGTTATTCAGTTTGTATAGGTAAGTGTATACCTGTGAGGCGTTTGAATCATACGATGCGCTTTATCCTAGTGACTCATGGAGTTTAGGTGGCAGTGTTAGTTTCGATGGTTGAAGGAATAGAGTGATACGGTGCAAGTGGTGATATGGTTTCTTGTTTGTGGTGGTTAGTTAGCCTTGAGGGCATGGGCGCTTTTTGGGGTAACGCGTGTATCCCTTGTGAACAACGTTAGAGTTTGGCAACATGTGTTTGGGTTGGGAGAGTAGTCCTTGGTTTATGTTGGGAAAACCTTAGCGGGGATAGTCCTTGTGTGTTTAGATTGATTTTAAGTTTGGCTTGAGGATGTTTACTCTTCGAGAATGTGTACGTAATATGAGATGGTGGTCATGGATGGATCGTCGGTGACTAATGTAGAAGTGGTTGACTTAAGCCCTGGTATTGAATTTAGTCTTGTGCATTGACTCGACCCGTTTTAATTTAAAGCATTTTAGTGTTGATTTTGGGTAAGAATTGATGTCTTGTTGAACAATGATAAATAGATTATTCTAATATTTGCAAGATATTAGTGTTATGAAGTTTAGTATAATGTTAGTGTGCCACTTTTGGGGACAAAGGCATGTTAGCATCGTTATTACAATATGATGTTATGATCTTTTGTTTTGGAAATTTTGAGTACTCTTTTGGAATATCGTTACTATAGACGAAGCTATTTTTGGTGTAGCCTTAAGTTATATCATCTCGAAAGAATGATCAGGATCGCGGGTTAAGAAAGATGCTATATAGGCCGAATGATTAACGAACTTCGTGGACAGATATTAATATTAAAAGAAAGTTTGGTGTGACGTGAGACGAATTTCGGGGACGCAATTCTCAAGGGAGAAAAGTTGTAACGACCTACTACGTGTTTATTTTGTTCTTCCATGTTTTCGGTTAAGAGAAAAGATAGAATTAAGTTTGGGCATAAATGCTATAAAATTTTGTTCGTTAACGTTTGAATTAATAATATGTGAAAGTAAAATTGAGATACATGGTAATGAATGATATTGATATGGCTGTGTTAATAGAAAATTTAAAATATTAAAGTGTGAGCAAAGTTAGAAGTTTGACTTGAGTTTTAGGAAAATTTGCAGAATTCAGCTTTAGGGGTCACCGTTTGAGCGGTAGTTTATTCGCTCGAGCGGACTGTCGGGAAATCTTTAGATTTTTCTCGAATGTTGGAGAGTTTTTGGGGTATATATATCTATATATCCCTTGGCCCCTATTCTCTATTTTCCCCTCTCTTCACCTTTCCTCCTCTTTAGAGAGAGAAGCTCTAAAACCCTTTGAAACCCTAACCCTCCACCATAGAAATGGAAAATTGAAGTTAGATTGGAAGTGTACAAGGATGGAGATCAAGCTTTGGAACAAGAAGGTGAAAGATTGAGCATCAAGGAGCCAAGAACTCTCACAATCAAAATCCTAGGAGGCAGGGTTTGGAAGAATCTTAAAGTTTTGTGCAATTTGAAGTATGATTTAGATTATCTCTTGTGTTTTGTATTGATTTGAGTTGATATTTTGATTATGTGAGTAAAATCTAGTTGATTTCATGCATGATTGAAGAATTGAAGGGAGTGCGTGCGGGTTGAATGGGGTTTTATGATAATTAGAGTTTTTGAATAATGGTTACCATGATTTTGAGAATTTATTGTATAAAAGGGGCTTATGATACTTGAAATTCAATGTTTTTGGGATGGATATAGGGATTTGAAAGCATAATTGTGAACGTTTATGAGTTTTGGGGTTTGGATGGGAGTTGGCTTCAAAATTTAGTAAAAATTCAATTTTCAGCGCAAGATAACCCGAACGATCGCTTGAGCGGTCTATCGGGCGGTCCTGGGTTGGTTTCAACTTCTTGTTGCACGCCAAACCGTTCGAGAGACTACTCGAGCGGTCTATCGCGCGGTCTTTTTCGCTGGTTAAAAATATTTTTTTTAAATCGGTGCATCTCCCTCATTCAGACTCCGAATTTGATCATTTTTGTACTCAAACTGAAACTCCGAAAGTCTTCTTTCTAATGACACCAGTCTCACAATAAAATTCTTTTTGTAAAAAAAATTATGACAAAAATAGTGAGGGTATATCAAATTTTTTTAATCGTTTTTCGCCCGTCTTTTGCCGAATGTATTGGAAAATGTTATTTTTCATCATCATTAGACTTTTTATCAAATTTCTTGTCCTTTGGGATATAGATACATCTATATAAATATATTTAAATTGTGATGTATGTGTTGGACCGATTGGTTGAATTTTACGAAGAAAGTGGATTTTCTACATACAATAATAGTTTTGAAAGAATAAGAATGGTTATTTGAGGGCTGTGATATGACATGGTCATCATTTAAAATTTTAAGCATTTAAAAGAGAAACATGGGTTTCAAACTTACATATATGTATATGATGGGTGCATTTCATTTTCTTCAAACGACGTGATCTCAATTAAATTAATTTTGCGTTGTTGGTACTTTATAAAATTGATAAAAGAAATGTGAATTATGAGAAATTCTGTATTGAAGTTTATGATGCATGTGACTTGAAAAGAGAGAGTGAATACTAAAACAGAATGTGATTTGGAAATGAAATGTGAAACTTTAAATTGGAATTGAAATGACAACACGTGAAAATTATTGGGAGAGAAACCGGTTGTGGGATTGGACTCCCAGATTATAAAAATGATAGTAATTTACGAATAATAAACCGAGTATGGATTGATGTGAATTATGTTGGGCTTGCACAGCTCTGCGATGAAAGATCGAAAACTTGCACAAGATATGGACCATATGCCCACGGGTTAACCCTTGAAATGTGATGGCTATGTTATGATGAGTTATAGAGCGACCCATTCCACAACGGTTTCACGTAGCCTGTTGAGGGCGAATGGGACGATATTTCTATAAGCTGTATTTGATGTTGGTTCATTAGTTGTAATGCAGTTTTGTGAGAAACTGGGTAATGTGATACAGTTTTGTGAGAAATCGGGTAACGAAAAAGTAATATGGATAACGTGAAAGAACATAATGTTTTGAAAAAGGCTCAATGAATGTGAATGATCAAATAAATGATTGATATGATAGAAAATGAATGAATGAATGGGATAAATTTGTGTGCGTGGATGTGTGCGTGTGAACGTGAACGAATAACAAATTGATGAAACTTGCATTTTTACTTCGGTTGCACTCATCACTCCTCAGAAATCATGCTTAGCATTTGAGTTAGCCTTTATCCTACGGGTTTCGGCTCATGTATATTACATTTACCTTCTTTCAGGTTTGAAGAACGTGAATGATAGTGGAAGTTTGGAAAGCTTTTGAAAGGGATTTAATGTAGTGATCTTGTTTGTTTTTGTACTTTGGATAACTCGGATGAATGTAATGATATTATTTTTGTAAATGAACTCTTGAAACTCGAAGCATTTGTTTAGAATTTGATATATACGTATGACATGAGAATATGGTTGCTCGAAAAAAAATTTTATTTTCAAATAAGTTTTGAACTCAACCCTATAATAAAACGAAAGTTTTAGTTAATTACTTTTATGCAGGACAATTTGGGATTGGTTCACGGGTCCCCGGGGTTTGGGACGTGACATTAGGTGTTTACCCTAACCTAACCCAAGCTGGTCGAGTCGCCCTTTCTCTACTCATGTATGGGCTGCCAGAGCCTGATAGTGACATGCCATGAATATCATGGCTTACTATCTCTATGCATGTTTTTTTTGTCATCCCAGACTGTCCACTTATCCTTAGGTCCTGTATGAGGTAAGGTCAACCATTACTAACACTCTGACCCTGATGGTGGTTGAACTGCCTCGGGTATTGCAACAGAGGCTGCAAGCTCAAACCTGCAGGCACTGAGCTCGGATGTTAATGCCTTGGGATCTATCCTTCTCGTCCATCACTGGCCAAGCTACCCAATATTCTGAATTCCTATAGCTGAGTTACACTGTCACTTGTGTTGAGGCAAACTGTCAAGATCCTAAGATTATATTTATAATTTTAGTCAAAAAACATTCGAATGGACAAAGCTAAAACTGGCTCAAGATTAAAGCTTTGATAACGAACAATCAAAAATAAAATCTAATAATATTTTTAAAATTAGTTTTAGGATTATACATTTTAAAATCTAGTTGGATTGATTTTAGTTGATGCTACAATTTCTAGTTAACAATTCACCGCAGTTTTAGATTTCTATTTAAATTTTCAACATAAACTTTATGCTATATTTTTGAATACTAGAATACGAATAAAATGTGAGCTTTAATCTATCGTGATATTTAAAATTCGTCTAGTCACATGTTCTTTGGATTCACAAAACGTTGAAACCCTAGAACTGATTTGTGATCAATTGGTGACTAAGTTTTATATCCACATATAAATATGCTACAATATGGACTTGTGGAGTAAACAAGACATAAGTTTTTAATATAATTATGAAATCCTAGCTCAACCCAGAAGTAATTTCATTAAAATATAAATTATAATTCATTCTACTAAAGAATTATAATTGCACTCTTAGCCTTATTCTGAAAATCAAAGTGTTCGAGCTCTTATTATTAAATACTTATTTATTCTCCCTAGTTAAGATTACAGATACCCGCCGATTAAATTAAATTACTGATAATTATATTTAATCGACTTCTTAAAAAATTCTTTAAGACCTTCTAAATAACTTATTTGATTGCCAAATTATAAAATCCATCAAAACTTATAAGGTTCCTTAAGGGGGTATCATCATTCTCTATTTTTCGAGAAGTGAATTTCATCAGTAATTAATATCCACCATATAATTAATATCGTTATCCAACTCATCGAGATTATTGACCAATAAAAAATCGCACTCTCTAATGAATCAAAATAATAAATATTAAATAAATATAAATAATAATTATTTTAGAATTAAGAGTATAAACACTCATAATAATCATAAAGTGTAAATTAATTTATAAAGTCAGTATAAAATTAATTGCCCTAACTTAGTCCTGTTTAATACACATAAAGTGTACTAGCACAATGAGTCGGAACAATTATCGAAATAATTACTATTTTTCGTAATTAAGACATATCTACTAAAATATTGTGTTACAGTCATACTGATAATTTGTCTAATTCAATCTAAGACTGCGAACTAAAAATTTATATTTTATAAAAAAATTTAATCTGATCTTCTATTTATAAGCCAAACTTTACACACCAAATTAAATATTATGTAGAATAAAAAATATTCATGAACAATATTAAATAAATAATAAAATGCATATATTGCTCATTAAGATTATCATAAAATAAAAAAATTAGTTTTATTAATAAATAAAATTAAATACTAAAATCAAAACCATGATTTATAGTATACAATCCTAACAATCTTCTACTTATACTCAAAATCATGCTGCCATACATCTGACTCACATGCCCTTAACATGATTTCCAAAAATCTTAACTGATAAGTTCTTTGTAAAAGGACCTACAAGGTTGTCCGTCGATGCAATATTGGTCACGACTACGTCACTTTTCTGTACAATCCCTCGTATCATGTGGCATTTATGCTCGATGTACTTTTCTTTCCCAAGATAAATACATATTCCGAGGTTGACTTTCGAAAATTCTTATTTGACTGAAAATTCGAGTCCGTGTACCCAAAGGTACTAGATCATCTGCCTAATAAACCAACATATAATCCTAAATTCTTTTTAGGTACTTGATTATATGTCTTACCATTGTCCAATACTCTTACCTTGGATTAGACTAATATTTGCTGATTATGCCAATGACAAAATAGATATTGAGTCTAGTGCAAAACATAACACACATGAGACTTCCTACTGTCGAAGTATAAGGAACTGTCTTCATCTTCTCTATCTTAATAATTGTCTTAGGACATTGATCCTTGAATAGAGTGATTCCATAACTGAAAGAAAAAAAATCTTTTTTTGAAATTCTGCATGCTATAAAATGAGTAAGGAATGTATCGATTTAAGTATCTTGTGATAAGCCCAACTTCCTCTGTTTTCGATCTCGCATAAGATTGATCCCAATGATGTGACTAGTTTTTTTCAAATTTTTCATATCGAACAGACCAGATAACTATACCTTCACCGAAGATAACACTCTCATATCGTTTTCGATGAGCAAGATGTCATCCACGTAAAGTACTAGAAATACCACCATACTTTCATCACGCTTCTTGTACACACAGGACTCGTCAAGATTTTGATCAAAATCGTAAAACTCAATGGTTTGATCAAATTGAGTGTTCCAAGACCTAAATGTCTGCACAAGTTTATAAATAGATATCTTAAGCTTGCACAACATGTACTCTTGGCCATTTGCTATGAAACCGTCTTGTTGTATCATGTAGATACACTCGTCAAGACTTTCATTAAGGAAGCTGTCTTGATGTCTATCTATCAAATTTTGTAATCGAAATGACCCGCAATAGATAAGAGAATCTGAATAGTCTTAAGTATTGCAACCGGTGAAAAGGTCTCCTCATAATCGATCCTTTCTTTTTTAGTAAACCCTTTTGTAACAAGCTTAACTTTGAAAGTTTTCACCTTCCCGTCGGCTCCTCTATTCTTCTTATAGATCTAGTTGCATCTGATGGATTTTATTCCTTCAGATGGTTTTACAAGTTTTTCGAACTGATTAGAGTACAGAGACTCCACCTCTTAATTCATAGCATTTTACCATAATTCTGCATCTTTATCTTGGAGAACGTCATTGTAGTTACAGAGCTCGGTATCCAATTCTTTTGGGATCCTGTCAAAAGACTCTCCTAAGAACATATACCGATCTGGTTGATGAACAATCCTCCCACTACGATGAGGCATTACATGCGTCTGTGTACTAGCAGTGACATGCTATGCTAATTTTGAATCCTGTACAGCATCATCCATATGCTCTTCTGGTTGTAAAATTGTCATTTAGTAGTAACACCCTAATCTAGTTCAGAATCTGCACGTGTTCCGATAATCTTCCCGTTACGACTAGGCAATGGAATAACAATGAGACTTTTCGTGGCGCTTTTACCGTACTACTAGTATTTCTTTCCAGCTTTTCTATAATAATTATACTTTTGGGCTTGTGGTCTACCTCGATTCTAATTTCTATCAGTACATTTGTTCCATACTTTACTATTCAATGCCGTGTCGGCATTAGACCCAGAGCTGAACACGTCACTCGAATCCCTCTTGCGAACCTTCTCGCATCAGATATGTGACATCGTCACACTTCAGTTTGTTCTTCTCAATAGAGTTACTTACTGTCATTCTCATTTCCTTCCAATTGTTTGGCAATGAGGCCAATACAATCAAAGCTTTGGCTTCATCATCAAAGTTGATTTTAACCGAAGATATCTGATTTGTGATCATGTTGGACTCATTGAGATGTTGTGCAATCGGTGTACCCTCATCTACCTTAAGATTGAATAATTTTTTCATGAGATGTACCTAATTATTGGCGGACAGTTTCTCATATATACTTGATAATGCTGCCATCATATCAGCCGTAGTCTTTTCCCTAATTATGTTGTGCACTACTAACCGAGACAACGTCAATCGGATGACTCACAGCACCTATCTATCAAGTAAATCCCATCCCTCATTCTTCATGCCCTCCGATTTAGAACCTAGGACCGGCAAGTGCAACTTCTTCCCGTATAAATAATCTTCTATCTACATTTTCCAATAACTGAAGGTCGAACCGTCGAACTTTTCGATTCCTGACGATCTTCCTTCTTCTTCCATGTATGTTCTTCAACTCCTAACTTGTAGCTTTAATACCAATTGCTGGGGATTAGAAAACTATCACTAATCCCATACAAGAACGACAAAGAACTCACAAACCACAAAATATAATGAAGAAGAAGAGAAAGAGATAATCACATGCAATACACACAGTTTACGTGATTCGACAAGTCACGCCTACATTCATGAGATTACACACTTTCACTATATCAGTTGGAAGTTACAAAGGAAGTGAGTTCTTGAGAAGAGGATACAAGGGAACAGATAATAAAAATCATACAACTATTGCAAATCCTAGCAACCTATAAAAGGTGCTCTCCCGCTAAGACTGCTCGAGCGATATCGAGCGGTCCATCGAGCTATCTGAGGGGGCTCTTTGTTTCTCGCATGTTATAGACACACATCTCAAGCGGTCCTCCCACCGCTCGAGCGGTCTATCCAAAATTGGATTTTCTTCATTTTCCCCTGACATATAATTTAGGCTTCGCTAACCAATTGGCTTTGGGATATTTTTTATTACTTTTTTACTTAAATTCAAAAAGTTATTTAAGTCTGATTACTTAATCTCGACTTTTTGCTTTTTTACATATTAGCTTTTAATTTTTTTTACATAAAATAGTTTTATATATTTTTTAGAAATATCATAACTTTTATTATATACATATTTTTTTATAAAAATTATATTTTTAAAATTTACTTGTCGAAATCTATCAAATAAGATTTGTATTAAATATATAATTATGTAAAAATAAATTTTAAAATATTATAACTTTTTTACTTAAAATTTCTTGCCGTTTTGTCATTTTGTCTTTTGACTTAAAATGGCTTTAAGTTAAAGATTTTTAGCTTATTATCTTTTGGCTTAAAGTCACTCTTACGATTCATTAAATAAATTTTTTATTTATTTAATTTAAAGTAATTTTAAGCAAAAAAAAAACTTGATTTAAAACCAAATTACAAAACGAGAGCTTAATGGAGAGTTGTGATTGTTTTGTATAATTTAATGAATGGTTGAGATTAATTTTTATTACTCCAAAGATTCAGAATTAGATGCACAGGACCAACATTTAACATTTGAGGGGGTGAATGACATAATTTTTTTAACCATTTAACTTTTATTCGATCTTACTAAATTATCTCACCCAATTTAGAAAAAATCTATAGGACGAAGTGAATTTTTTCAAATATTTGAGATGAAAGAAGTAGAGACTGTGGGCTAAGAAAGATCTTAATTTTTAATTCTGTGTTAGGAGAGAAGATATTAAATTGTAGTTTAACTATTTTGTGAAAAAGTACATGCTATGATAAATCATAGTATTAGGGTTCATTTACTTAGAAAAATTTAAAATTCTATCTTTAAGAAATCTAATGTCAGTAAATAAAGAGGAATTTCTGTAACTATTTACGAATTCTCTTTCTAAGTTTGTAAGTTCATGTTAGGAAGAAAATAGTAGTTGATAATTAAGCGGAGTAAAAAAAAGAGTACCAATTATAATTCTAGATTTGAACAATTTAATGTAAAGTTATTAAAATATAAAAGTTTCGAATATAAAAATAGAGAGATTATATTTAATACTTCTCTGTTATCATCATATTATGACCTAAAAAGGTGTTTGGCGTTACTTTTTGGGTTAGTTTTTAGGTTTTTAATATTAATTTTAATAATAAATTATAATTTTTTCTAAGCACTCACAATTTCTACCATAAGTTATAATTATCTTTTTTTCTATTTTAACTACAATCTAATATATTTACCAAACGACCAACTAAACAAGGAAGAAAAAACACCAATCTTTAAGAGTTTAGTCGACTTAAAAACTTATGAAAAAACACAGAAAAGCTGAAACCCAGATCAGTTGACTGGATCACCACACTGTCGACTGCACCACGACGAAAACAAAACCCTAGCTACGGAAAGAGCTTTTCAACCCCAAAATCAAAACAACCAAACTCCCTTTTGATACCATCGAACATACACAAGTCCAAAACTACAAACAAATACCGAAAAGAACACCTCAAAAACCCTTTTTGTGCAACCGAAAGCAACCAAAAACGATTTAGGAACAAAATCCAACTTTTTGAAACGTAAATCAACTTTTTATGCATTTTAAAACAGTAAGAACACATACGATTTCACGTAGCACCCCTTCAAGATATGAGAGTCTGGGATCCTACCTCGTTGAGTTAAAAATTCGACACCTCGAAAAACGAACCTTGTCGAAACGAGATTCCTTCCGGATGAACACGAAACCCTCGGTGTAGATAGTAAGGATCCGCTATCCAAACGCCAAAAACAAAGCCTGGACACCAAGAAAATCTAGATAGAAAGCAGAGATTTCGTTTGGTTTCAAATGGTTGAGAGAAAAATATCTAACAAAATATCTAAGGCTAGATATTTATAGGCTCACCAAAAATATATATATATATATTTTTGAACTTCACATTACAACGCCCAACAGCACCGGAAACCAACTCAATATGCATTTTTAAGTCCGAACATGCATAAAAATACATATAAACATGCTATATGAAAACAAGAAACGGCACATCGAAACGTCGCAAAAATTAAAACGGGACAGGGTCTCACAATCAACTTATCCTCAATGCAAGATCAAAGGGTACACTTAGTGGATGATCATACTCCATTTACCCTCCTACCGATAGAAGAAGAAGAAAAAGAAAATCCTACCAACAAAAGCAGAGAGGGTGTTTGACAAAACTATTGCTAGTAATTTTTAGTTTTCTGCTACTAATTTTAACTATAAGCTATAAGTTTTGCTAAACACCCATAACGTTTGCTACAATTTATAACTACTTTTTCTTTTATTTCAACTACAAGTTTCAATTTTTACCAAATACTCATAATATCTGCTACAAGTTACAATTTATAAACTATTAGTTTCAACAATACCAAACACCACCAGAAGCAAAAACAGAACAGAAACAGAAACAGAAACAGAAGCAAAAAAGAAGAAGAAGATGTCCTAAGAAGAAAGAAGATGAAGAAGAAGAAAGGTTTACTTGGTGGATGAGCATTCCCTACCGATAATAAGAAAAAAGATGTCATAAGGAAGAAGAAGAAGAAGAAGATATTTTTAACCACAACACTAATCTCCATCAGAAATAACCATTGTTCTCTACACACAAGTCAGAGCATCACCAGTAGGGCAGGAGCATAGAAAACAATAAATGAGATCGATCTTTCTACAGACTCATAACAAACTCTGCTTTGAGCTCGAGACCTTGGCTTCTTTCTCCTCTTCACTTGCTGCTGCAGCATTCTCCACAGGTGGCTCTACAGCAGCAGATTCAGGTTCTTTCTTCAGCTCTGTCTCGAACTCCTTTGCCGCCTGCATCGGTTAAAAATGTGTCAATAATTTTATGCATTACAATTGACCTTTTTTCTTCGTGGACCTGAAGCCAAAAAAAATTAGAATAAGATAAAGCACCAAAGCCATATCCAACAGATGGGAATTTTCTTTCAAATTGATCAGAACATAACGATGTCCCAAGAAACAAGTTCTCACAAGGGAATTTCATAAGAAAGAATAAGTTTTTGCAGCACTAAACTGGCTAGCCTGGGCGTTCTATACCAATGCTGACTTCATTGCTCATATTCATATAATTAATATGATTCATCCTTAAATATTATTTTCCTTAAATAATATTATTTACACCAATCACTTAATAGCATTATAAAGGGAGAATACCCATTCGGTGTTCCCTCAAAAAGGAAGTTTATATTGTTCATCAAAAGCCACCTTTTCACAAAATTTTGACTCCCTATAGTGTTATCACATGGGGATAAAATGGAAATTTCCATAACATGCCACTTTTTAAGGGATTAGAAATAGGGGGCAGCTAAATAGAGGAATCTGTTACTGAGTAGAAGAGGATAATTTCCTTAGTGGTAGTTGTGGAGAGTAGTTTAAAAATAGATTCTCAAAAATAATGAAAACTCAAACAAAAATTTGATATGCTGTAATGAAGAGCACATGAGTGTTTGCGAGTCTTCTAATGATTATTAAATCTACATTCAAATTATCAATCAAAATGTGGAGAATGTTGTTCTTTCACATTGGTGCAATGATTGACCTTTTTTTTTATCGGTAAATACATGCATCCACTCCCAGACCTTGCACTTAGGAGGGTAACACCCATACCATTAGGTCAAAGGCCACTTGGATCTTGGTAATGATTGACCTTCATTGCACTTGGCTAAATGATCCCTACCTACCTTCTCTCATTTTCCTTATTTTTTTTGACAAGTCATACATCTTTTATTATAGGTTCTAAAATTTACTTTGGACTTATTTATGATCTTTTCATTTCCCTAGGTAAAGTTTGCAGCTGTAATCTTTTATTTTACACCAGTTTTGCAATATTCTTCCCAACAATCCACCGAATTATAATAACCTCCATTATCATTTTTCCTGTTATCTAATTTTAAAAAATTAATATTCTACAACTTCTGCAAAATACGAAACAATTTCTCAAAGTCCCATCAAGAAATTGGTTTATCAACACAAGGTCATTACTATGTACAACTTTACAATTAGTATATTTAGAATGTATTATGTGACAACATTTGCATCAAAAACATGAAACAAAAGAAAAATGTTTTAATATAAATATCTTTTCTTCCTATTCTATAAATTATTTTCTGAATGTTAAAATACTCTGACATCATCATAATCTAGTTAACAA
>JAUMHN010008452.1:0-10142 GCA_032360265.1 Heliamphora ciliata | reverse complement strand
TTCAAACACTTAGCCAATTTTAGGTACAAGTTTAATTGCTAGTTTTAAAGTTGCGACAGTGTTTCGAAGTACTTAGACATTGATTTAATTTTTGAAATTTTAATACCATTTAGATAAAAATATTTTCTATAACTTTCATATTTATCACCAAGGTCAGTTCCTAAAGTAAAAAGGTCATTATTTTATTTTAGTAAAAATCCTTCAGCATTTTACAGAGAAAACCTTAGAAATTGGGGCTCTGTTGGCCACGGTGTTGGGGTATCGTTTAAAGGGATATGAATCTGATTTTTGGTGAGATTCTAGTTTAAGGTGTTCCCTATAATTTTCATGTTTTGTGCTCTGGCAAGTTATTTAGAAAACGTTTGAGATTTTTCCAAATTTGTAAAAAGGGTTCAGTCAGTCTAAAAGGGGTCTGCATAGTGTGTTTTTAACAGAAAATGCTCAACACTTTTGGAGTGTCATCCAAGGGTATTTTGGGCTGATATTTTTTAAATATTTAGTTTAATATGTTAGCTACATTTTTTATGTTTACCACTTTTGGATTTGGCTTTTAAAAAGTTATGTTTTGGGTTTCACAATAATGTGTGACAGAGAGGTCTGTCAGTCACTGAACCTTAATAGTGACTTTGGGAAGGCTTTTGACCTATCAAGACTTCATATTTTTGGTGGAAAGAAATATAAATATGTCCTCTACAATTTTTATGGTTTGATCGAAGCTCGGTTCTCACTCGAACATAAGGTTTTTAGGTTTGAAACTCAGAGTGGTCAAGATCTGACACTCTTTGGAAAAAATAAGATATCTGAAGTTTTACCAAACTAAATCACTTCAAACCAATTTTTTATGAATGAGAACTCAAAAATCTAGATCTGGACACAAAATTCATTTTAAGAACATTTTTATACATTTAGTTATGATGATTTAAAGTTGGTGGCAGAAAGTGAGTAAGTCCAGAAAATTAGGCTACTTAGGGTTTTGATTGCTGAGCCTATGTTGTGTACATTTTTTGACATATTTTCTTTGCATGCATGTTGTAAACTCACATAAACCAAAACTCCAGAATACACACAAGCCATAAAACTTAAAAACATACACATGCAAGCTGATACAAAACACAATCTTGCCCTAGCAGTCTACTATTTGCATGTACAACGCTTTTTTTGAGTTATTCTTCATTTTTTTTCTTAGGGTTTGTTATAGAGATGGATTGAGGGGCATCTTGAGGGAGAATATCAAAAGGTTTAAGGGAGTTTCTTACCTCTTATAATGCTAAAAAGATTGAAGAAGAAAGGGTATTGGCTTTAACGCTTGCTCCTTACTCTTTTCCTCCTCCTCCTTCCTTCTTTCCTTCTTCATCTCTTCTTCTTCTTTGTAAACCCTTAGAAAATTTTTGGTGGTCTCTCTTTCTCACCTCTCAGCCGAAACATGTAGAGAATGGGTAGGGCTAAGGCCTTGTTTTTATAGAAAAAATTGTAATGGAGTGTAATTATTGTTTAAATTTAAAATTTGAATTTTCTTGGACCCTCATTAGTTGCATGGGAGGTGGGAGGGGCTTGAGACTTACAAAATTAGTTTTGGGGCATATATATATTCAGCTCTGCAGTGTTTGGGAGACTAAAAAGCTGATTGTTAATTAATTTAGATTTTTAATTTGTATTTTGGTGCATTTTTGTGTATATAAATGAATAAAATATTAATTTTATGTACCTAAACCTACTAAAACTTATTATATTAATGTATTTATAATTAATTTAGTCTTCCCATGATTTATCATAATTTTGATAGCAATTAAATAAATAAGTGTAGGCTTTTAAGCTAAATTAAGCTAACTTGACTAGAATTAGATTTTTGACTTATTTATTGTGTAGAGATTTTAAATAATTATTTATTTGTTTCTGTTGAGCTATATTATTATATTAGTATGTATATTACGTGTATAAAAAGTATTGGGTCAAAATAATACTTAATTTATACATCTTTTTATCATTTTTAAGCTTAAAAGGAAAAAAGTAGCTTTTTGGGCACAAATTCCTTGGTGGCTGGCCATGCAAGGAAAATTTGGTCCTTTTTTTTATTATTTTGTATTTTATTAATTAGTTGTATATAAATATTTGATTTTGGGTGTCCATGTGTCAAATATTGGATTTTTAGGACTTTTTACTATATTATGGGCAAAATGGTCATTTTACCTTAGTTATGGGAATTTTTAATTTTAATTTAATATTTTATGTTATTTACTTAATTTAAGCTATTCTGAGACTTTTCTAAGTGTTAGGGCTTTACCTCTGTGTATTTGGTCTCTTTTAGGATTTTTGGGTTAAAATTAGGGTTTTAGGTTAATTAGGGTTTCTTCTATTCATGTAGCGACCTAAGTTCTCGTCAACTAACTGTTGATAATACTAGTATTTGGGCTTAGATCGTTCTGCGAGTAGTTACAGTCCGGGTTGTTACAACTAGGATCCGGGTCGGGTTGTTACAATCTAGGTGGTTAATACTAGCGTCCGGACTAGGGTGTTACATCTCCCACCGAGTATTCATTGTTTGGGCTCTTTCTTTTACTCGGACCATTATGCGCGAGCTGGGTCTACATGACCTCTCGTCGATGTGCCATTTCCCGACTTTCGCTCCTTGTCTCATTTGATGTCTCTGGCCTGGGGGCTGCGTGTATGACGCTAATCACTCCTGCTAGTTCCTCTACTCCTTCTCCCTGCTTGGCATGAGGATGCTGCTTAGCTCGGGTTTTATTCTTGTCAATATATTGCCTGAGGTTTTCAGCCTTCACCTGTTGTTCTAAGAACCTCTTGAATGTCTGGCAGCAGTCTTTGAAATGCTCGTGCTCTTTGTGGTAAGAGTAACATTTCTTCTCATCCCTCTTACTCGGATTAGTGAACATCTTTGGTGGCCAGACAAACCATGGCGGCTCCTTGAACACAGTATTAGCTACTTCGTAAATCCCGTTTAGCCTTTCACACTCCCTTTCTCTTTTGGGCATCTTTTTGGCCTTCTTGCATTCTTTTCTCTCTGCTTGGGCTTCTTTTTGCACTTCTAAGGCAGGTGCTTCGTTGACCATTCCTCCTATTTCCTCCTCGACCTTCGAGTACTGCTCAATCCGCACCATTAGCTCGGCCATCCCCACAGCAGGCCTCTTGGTTAGGGAATGCCTCAATTTATGGGTTTTATTTAGTCCAAGCTTGAAGGAGGCCACAACAAGTTGCTCATTGCAATCATCGATGCCGTTGAAGGTCTCCCAATAGCATCGAGTATAAGACCTTAGACTTTCATTTTTTGCCTTTCTGAGGTCGAGCAGAGAATCAATCTCCCTAGGTTGTCTACTATTGGTGATAAACCTTGTTGCGAACAACTAGGTGAGCTGCTTCCAACTTCCAATTGACCCAGCAGGGAGTTTATCAAACCAGCATAAAGCTACCTCGCCTAAACTGGAAGGGAATATCCTGTACATCAGGGCGTCGTTCCCATTTTAGAGGGCTATCATATGTCTAAAATGCCAGATGTGACCCATAGGGTCTGTCTTTCCATCATAAGGATTGAATTTTAGGGTCTGAAACTTTCTAGGCAGATCAACTCCATCTACCTCCCTAGTAAATGGGGAGGATGATATTTGCTCTAGCGCCCTCCGAGCAACGTCTTTGGCCGACCTCCCTGTGGTCGGCTGTAACCTCCCCTCGAGCTGGAGGTGTAACCACTGCTTGAGCTCCTTTTTTTCATCTACACGATCGAGCTCCTGGTCAGCTTGTCGTTACAGCTCTTGATGGCGTGCGGCTGGTGTGTGAGGGTTGTTGGATGTTTGGGTCTGTCTCTGCCTCCTCCTTTTTGAGCCCAAGATACGACTCCTTTCTGGGATCTCCTCTCGTCGCTCAGATTGGGGTTCCCTCCTTACACTGCGACTGGCTTGAGGCCGATCAAAGTCTCTTCTTTGCTCTCTATTGGACCGCTCGTGGTCTGACTGAACCTCCAACGAGCGTCGCCGGTTCGTGCGTGCTCTCACCTCGTGGAGCTCTCGTTGGAGCCTGACCAGCTACTAGTCTCTCCTATGCAGTTTGTCCTAGTACTCCTCCACCACTTGTTGCATCGAGTAACGTGGCAGGTAGTCCCTTTTAGATGGTGTGGTTTTATGAGAGCTCCCCGCATGGGTATGTTCTCTCCTTTGGTTGATTCTGGACCCACGAACGTAGACCTCGGAGTGCACAGGATGTCTCCTTCGATGGTGAGTTGCATGTGATGCCTCTGTGTGTGGTACGATTGCTCCCTCTACTCTTCATAGGTGTGGTTGCCGCGATTAGTCATGGAGGCATTCTTAGTATCTTTTCCACAGACGGTGCCAAATTGTGGAGGATCAGGATTAGGATATACTATTCTTGTCCAAGCTGGCTGAACAGTCTGGGATGAATTACATGTGTCCCTGCACAAGAAAGGGGGAGAGATGCCCGCCGATGGCTTTTATCGGTGGACCCTCCGATTATAAAGTCAGGCAGGTGTTTTAAAGACAGAAAAGCTTGAGAGAGTAATTTGGAAGAGTTTCTCCTAGTAAAAATAGAGTGTGCACCTTTGCCTTTGAGAGTGTTGGCCATTTATAGGGAACAATATACTTAACCCGCTTTTGGAGTTAAACCCGACCCGAGCAGATCTGGTTGTACTTTTCTCTCTCTCTTTAATACATAGCTGTTAATATGATGGTAATGCAAGTTCCTTCTGTCATGTTAAACTGTCCATTGGTACTCAGGTCTGGTTTAAGTTAAGTCAATCCTCTCTGATACCCTATCCCCAGAGTTGGTTCAACTACTACTAACCTCTTATCTCGAATGCCACCTTCTTATACGGCTTTCGAGGCTATCCAACACGCTCTACTCGGACGTGGGTGCCGAACACTTTTCAGCATGGTGCTGAGCACCTCTCTAGGATCCGCGCATATCTCCTCATGGAGCCAGGCATTTCTCTCCGGGACCATGGCCTCTCCTCTCCTTTGAGCTCGGCCCCTTCCCGAGCTAGGAGGAGTAAACTGAGGTATTACATCGCGGGCCAGTGATTGCTATTCTGTACGGCATTCTATGTCTATACCACGTGACCCTGATCAAAACTTGTCCTCCATAATAGATTGAGAATTGAACTTTTAACTTATTTAGAAAATTTATCTTCTCATCACGCGGTATAAAGAACGTTTGGGTAAGGAAAACATAGAACACAAGAACAAAATCTAGTCTCCTTTCATGCAGGTGTGAATCTGCGTGCATACTTAATCAAAGCAATACTTGAGTTTGGATATGGAGTTTTCAGTAATTACTAGGGAAATTATTAGGGATTCCAGTCGTAGGCAACCCAAGTTGATATCTACAACTGATTGTTACGGAGCTTGGCGACTTGCTTATCAGTTGCTCGGCACCTCAGCTCGGCTTCTCAACTCATTAATTCAGTTTAGCTCTCAGTGTCCTATCTGCTCGATATTGAATAGCATGGAGGCTCTCTAAAGCTCGGCAGCTCAGAGTAATAGCACGGCAACTCAACTCCACTGCTCCACTGCACAACAAAAATGCTCAACGAAGACAGTAGACTCAAGTTTAGCATTGTTTCTAAATGAAGACCAGGTAGCTATTGCAGCATTATTCTCAGCTTGCTTCTTTGTCTTGGCTGCCTATGAAATTCATTCCAACAACTTGAAAAAATGGGTCTGGGATCTTTCTCTCTCTATAACATGTTTTGATTCTCGAATAGTGATTGGAGATTGGCAAAACCCCCTATCGCGACCTCTCGGAGCTCGACAAAGCTCCCGAATATGGTGTTATCTTAGAGCTGCTCCTCAAAGTTCCTCACGGCAAAAATATCAGCTATGACCTTCTCTTTGGATTTCATTAGCCCAGCCTCCACAGATCGGCTTTGGAGCTCGACAAAGCCCATTTCTCAAACTATTTCGGAGTTTAGCGCCTATTTCTCAGCAAAACAAAAAGAAAAAGACATAGTTTGAGGTTTTATTTTCTCTCTCCAAGGATTATTTGGGTTTCTCTTTCTACCTATTTTGATGTGTAGGGATAACAAAAAAGTAAATCTGAAAAAGGTGATGATTGACTCTAAAGATAAGATAGGAAAACGAGTTTCTCTCTCTACTTGCTGGTTTTTGACACAATCAACCCAGTTCAGACTCTCTTTACAGAAATTCGATAAAGCCTTGTCACCTTAGCTCATCTCTCGATTCAGCTCGGTGAACTCAACCTGCAACAGCAAAAAAAGCTCCACACCTCGGTGTGCTCGGCTCTATATCTCGCTCTTGAATGGATCGATGGCCCTCGGCTCCCCATTGTGGTGTCTTCGCTGGAAGCTTGGCAATCAAAGATGGATGATGATTTGAAATATTTAGTGGAGACCCCACTGAAAACAGAGGCTAAAGATACGAAAAATGTGCTAGAAATGCCTACAACAGCGAAAGATGTGCTCGTCCCCTTTTTGTTGTTCGTCATGCTCGACACTCAGCCCCTAGTTAGATTAGTGTGATCACATCTCTCTTTGAAGCTCAGGTTGGTCAACAAATTTTTCATACTGACTTGGGGTCAAACTCAGGTTGGTCGGCAACTCAGTGCTTAGCTCGACGCCCACTATGGTATCATCTCTCAGGCTCTCTAAGGCTCGCTAAATCTCCCAGCCATGGCTCTGAAGAAAACTAAGAGAAAGTCTGAACTTGTAAGACTTTGGAGCACTCTCTAATTTTTGGAAGGGCTTGTTGCTCAGCAAAGATCCCTATCGCGACTCTCTTTACAACATGAGAATTTAGCCGTCGAGCTCAACGATTAAGTTGATCGACTCATATCCATCTTTTCTGAGCTTGGTGCCTGGTGTGATAAATGTATTATTGGGTTCATGTTCTGCCTCTAATATTTAGCCTACACAGCATAATGAGGAAGTCTTTGTTGATATTCCGTGAGCTCTTGATGACTAGAGCTCCATTTTCAATAATGGAGTTGGCAATAGAGCTTTTGCGAATGGAGTATAAAGGAGTCCTTCAGCAACTCCTTATTCAGAAAATAAAAGGCTTAAAACATCACTGCATCCCACACTTTTTGGAAGCAAAACAACTGGCCCAAAATGGAAAATCCTATTAGCACTTCAGGACATATGAAAGAAGAAAGCAAAATCTTGAGAAAAAATTCAGCACCAAAGAGACACAAAAAGTGCGGCTATAGCCAAGTATGAAAAGAAGATAGAGAAGCTGAGTACCCAGTGCTAGTTGAAGACAAATGAATGCTACGAGCGATGCAGAGTGCAGGCAATGAAAGTCCTAGCTGGCTTAAGAGTTAATCCTGGGCACCAAAGCCCTAGCTTGCCTAGGTAATGAAAAATTCCAACTGGCCAAGAGTAAAGTCCCAGCTGGTCAAGAGTCAAGCCTGGGCACCAAGACCCTAGCTCACCTAGGCAATGAAAAGTCCCAGTTGGCCAAGAGTCAAGTCTAGGCACCAAAGCCCTAGCTTACCTAGGCAATGTAAAATCCTAGCTGGCCAAGAGTTAAGCCTGAGCACCAAACCCCTAGCTTGCCTAGGCAATGAAAAGTCCCAACTGGCCTAGAGTCAAACCTTGGAATTAAAGCCCTAACTCGGCTAGGCAATGAAAGTCCCAGTTAGCCTAGAGTCAAGCCTAGGCACCAAAGCCCTAGCTTGGTGTAGACACCCAATTTGACCTGGCCTAATCTTAGGTTGGTTCAGGTGTTTTCGATGATGAAATCAAGTGGAATGGTGCTTCAGAATGTTCCTTGGGAAACGATCTAAGCTTCAATACCCATGCTAAATGATCAAAACCATTAAACTAGTGAACCAACATTGTCCAAACCTTGAACCGCCAACTTAAAAACTTGGGAAAACCAATTTTGATGTCTACAACCATTACTAGAACCTCTTGAAAATCCTTGCTAACGTAGTGGTCGCCATCTTTGAACCTTGGGGTCGCCAACTTCATTGTGGCGACCGCCATAGGAAACCCTTGGAAGCTCTGAATTTGTGGCGACTGCCAATGTTATACCTGGCGACCGTCAACTTCAAAAGGCTTGATGTGTCCCAAAATGTGCCAGCACCTCATCGGTTGATGAACTCTATAACTACCGTGCCTCTAGTACGATTTGAGGACAATTCTGATGTTGGGGTTCTGACGGGTCAAAGGCCACAGATTTTGAGAGAGGGGTACTTTATTGAAGTACCGAGAGAGTACGAGTCTTGACGCCAACACCTTGTTGCTTTGCCGAAGTACGAGTCTCAGTACACCAATATTCTACCGAATTCTTAATTCATCAACTGGAATTACAGCATTTCCCAAGGATTGGATTGTTGATCACCATTCCCCAACTTGAGGATACACCGAATAGTAGCGATTTAAGTATTCTATTTGGATTCCAGGCCTTTCTTTCTTCACTTTCTCTTTTTTGGAGTGGCCGAGTTAATTTCAATACTTTATTTTGAGCCATTACATAATTGATTCAACTACACCATTTTTATTTGATTAGATTGTGGGTATTTAGTTTAGATAAACATGTTTAGCTTAGTTGAATCTAGTTAAATTAGCTAAATTCATAAATCAAAGCAAATCTTAGTTTACTTTGCACACTCGCACTTAGAATACTGTTATTTCTCAATTTAACAAGATAGTGCGAACATATCCGGCAATTGCAATTTACAATGTCGTAGTTGTCACATTTGGTACACTCACATTCATATGTGGCCATAATGGTCAATATTGCGCCCGTATCCTATATTTTCTAGTTAATAGTGAATATTACATTCCTATGTGGTAGTTCTTACTTTCATAGTTTAATTTCATTTTAATAGCATTTCTTTTTATTTTGTCGATCATTAGCATGAAGTTCATAGAAAATTTTTGGTATTAGCTTAATTCCATTTAAGTAACATCTTTTACTGTTTTGTTGGTAATTAACATGTAATCTCCATTTGAGTGTAATTAGATAATTTTGGAATATGTTTCTGTTTATTTTGTTTAAAATCATGTTAGTGTAATTTTTAAGTTATTTGACAATATGCATTTTTGGTGTGATAATTTTGGAGCATGTTTTTGTTTACTTTGCTTAAAATTATTATTAGGATAATTTAGGATGCTTGATAATATTGTATGCAATTTTGATTAAAATATAGGGAATTTTGGGATTACATTTCTTTTGATTTGGTACCATGTCATGTTTATGCTAGATTAGCTTATTTGGTGATATTGTATGCAGGCTTGCTCTATGTATCTTTTAGTTAGAAATTACATGCCGTAAGACTTAGAATTTTTTTTTGCTATTTGTTTCATTTTGGCGTTCTATATCCATAGGTTATGTATTTTCCTATTATTATTTTGAATGTTTTCTTTTTGTCTCTATTTTCTGTATTTGTATGCACTTTTAAAATCTAATTAAGAACCAATAATGATTAGTAGAAGCCAAGCTCACGATTGGGCGAACGGAGTGCCTAACACCTTCCCTAGTTCATTCCTTAGCTCCCGGACCCTTGTTTTCTTTGGTTAACGTTGTAAAGATCAGTGGCTTATTTTGTTTTTCATGGTTTTTCTAAAAAACCAAGTGGCAACTCCATTTTTCACAAAAAAAGGTTTTTAAAATTTGGTTTTCAATGTGTTAAAATATTTTCTAAATATTTCTTCAATTCTCTTATTTTTGAAACAAAACCTAAATTTCGGCACCACAGTATTTTCTGGCGACTCTGTTGGGGACTTATTTTTCAAAAGAAATAAGTGGCTAGACTTGAACACATCATTGGTTCTTAATATGAATTTCTCATTTGCATTTTTGCACACATTTGCATTGTTCTCAGTCTCTTACCTGGTCAACCCGATATACCGGTTAGTTTATTGTCTAGGGGCTATGCTGGGGAGACGGGCAAGCCTTACTGGATGCACGCTTTCTCTGGTGTGGTAAAAGAGTTTTTACGTACCGTCTGACCATGTTTTGTACCATACCAGGCATGGAAGGTATATACTCGACTCTCTTTAGAAGGTACCCTGATCATTGTGTTAGGGTTGGTTACTGAAAATCATATTTTTAGTATTTAATTTTTTTAATAAAATTTATTTTTTATTTTATGAGAATCTTTATGAGCAATGTATGTGTATCATTTCTTTGATATGCATGGATGTCCAATATTCT
>JAUMHN010008443.1:0-10143 GCA_032360265.1 Heliamphora ciliata | reverse complement strand
ACTACAAATGGAACATAAAGCTAAAAGAAAAGAAATGAAATATTAACAATAAACTACATTACAAGAAAATGGAATAAAATACTATTAAAATAAGAATCTAGATTAAATAAAAAAAAGAACATTAAATGCTAGAACACTAAAAAAAGAAAAATAAAGTGCTAGAACGTCGAATTAACAAAAAATAAAGAAAGTGAAAAGAAATGAGACTTTCGAATTAAATGGGTATAATTTTGACTATTATAACCATTTATCTTGTAAATGTTTAAATTATGACAATTAACAACATTGATAAGTTGTAGTTGTTAAAACAAATATTAGCACTATTTAATGATTTAACAATTGGTAATAAACTTAATAATGATGGTAAGTAAATGAAATGAGTAGGCTAAGTAAACTAAAACTAGTATTTAAAGCAATGTAAGAATATAACAACTACATCAGTGGTGCAAGAACGTAATTAAAATGAATTGACCAAATTAAACCCGACCACTCCAAAGGGGTAGAAAGTGGAGCTAGAAGGGCCGGAGATCCAAACGAGGTACCTAGGTTGCCGGGGAATCCTCAAGTTGGGAATGTGCTTCAATGGGTTGATACTCGGATGGTTATCAAGGCTTCAGAATGGGTGTCGAAGGCTCGGATCTTAGTAATTCGGCAGGGCTTTGGCGTCGGGGCTCGGGGCTCGGGATAGCTCAGTATGTTGGCAGAGTCTCTCTCACTCAAAATTCGTCTTGAAAACGTACGCTGGGGTACGGTATTTATAGAACTCTTCCACCAATGAGATGCTGACACATTTTTAGACACATCAGGCCATTTGGAGTTAGCGGCCGCCACAATGTGAGTTGGCGGTCACCATATTAAGGTTGGCGGTCGCCATTTTGAAAAAGGTTCCACAAGGTTCTATTGACGGTCGCCACAATGGAGTTAGCGGTCGCCATGTTTGGGAATTGCTTGGATAACAAGTTACTGATTTTTGAAGGTTTTTGATGGTTAAGGTTCAAATTTTGAGCTTGGATCACTTCCCGAGAATCGAACTGAAGCACTTGTGCCACTTGTTTTCATCATCGGATCCACCTAAGATTTGGTGGGGTCAAATTGGGTATCTACATAGAGCATTCAGAATATAATTCTTACACAGATAATCGGCATTCTTTCAATTATCAACTGCCATCAATTTTTGAGTGTCTGCTTTCTCATCAGCAACTGGAGCTTTCTCAGTCAGGCATCTGGCTAGATTTAGAGTGGTGAGGTAAAATACCATTTTCTATTGCCATCTCTTAAAGTCAGCTCCTCCTCCAAATTTTCTTGACTTGTCCGCGTGAGACAAAAGAACAGTTGGAACACCAGGCATAGGAGCGACTTATTTTTCGGGAGCAGCTTATTTTTCAGTCGACATGTTTCATAAAATAAGATCAATTCACATATTAGATCTTTACAATATCGACAATGAGAATAGATTAACAATCTAAACTTAATTCCCCCAAACATCATGTGGCGGGGTTCCAGGGGCGCGCCCCCTGGTGGGGGTTCTAGGGGGCTATGCCCCTTAGCGGGGTTCTTAGGGGCAGCGCCCCTAGGCAGGAGTCTGAGGGCAGCACCCTCAGTAGGGATCGACCTCCCCAGTCAGGTCGCGGGGGTCGACCTGCCCAGTCAGGTCGCGCCCTCAAAACCAAAACGATATGCATCAGTGCTCATAGCAAGTGCTACCAAACCCCAGAAGGCTAAACCATTCAACCTTTCAAAGGTCAGCCGCGCACGGCTGCCTACGGCATTAGCTGATCGGATCTTTATTATGCAGATCTCAATTCAGCATTATAGCGAGGTGTTGACACAGGAAGGAAAGGGTTGACACCAACAGAAAAAGTGTCAACACAAACAGAAAATGTGTCGACGCAAATAGCAAAGGTGTCGACACAAACAACCAAGGGGTCGACACAAACAGAGAAAGGTGTTAACACAACCATCGAATGTGTCGACACAAAAGAGCCGAGAGATTCAACGCAAACAGCAACCAGCGAAGGTGTCGACACAAACACCTCATGTGTCGACACAAAAGAACCGAGAGATTCAAACAGAGGTAGGCGTCAACATAAACAGAGAAAGGTGTCGACACAAAAGAACCGAGAGTTCCAAATAGAGATAGGTGTCGGCACAAACAGAGAGAGGTGTCGACCCAAAAGAACTGAGAGTTCAACTCAACACCAACAAAAGGAAAGGGATTGACACCAACAGAAAATGTGTCGACACAAGCAGCCAAAAGTGTCAAAAGTGTCAACACAAATAAAAAGGTGTCGACACAAACAACCAGATCTCAAAAATCAGAATAGCGACTAGGTGATTACGGAAAGCTAACCACTGTGGTTTGAATTATTCTGAACACATTATATTAAATAAGATAATTGTTCCCATACTGCAATAAAAATATTAAATTCATAAACCTGAACATACTCACAGAATATGTTAGAAGCATAAACATGTATTTCTGGTAACAAAAAATATAAGACCTAAACCGAGTAGGTTTTAGAACTGACTCATTCTTAAGATTGTTGGGAGAAATATAACGTCATAAGAAATGCTCGGTAGGCCAGAAAATACATCTTTATTAACTTTCAACGATTACAATAAACAAAATTTACTGAAAACGAAATTATAAAAAATAGCATAAACAGAATATGCAAAATCGAGTCCTGCAAACGCAGTTTTCTTAAGAATGATTCACCGCCTACCGAGAGTGTTGTAAGTTTTCTACTGGTGTCACTCTCCCAAGATAAAACGGTTAACCCGAACGTTGGAACACTACCAATGATCGGCTACGAACGTACCTCGTCTGTCTTTCTCTCTCACAGTTTGCAACCTGTCTATATACTCTCCTCATACCTCTGTGCACACACCTCTGCTCTTGTGTTTTTCTCTCTCAAAAAACTAAAAGAAGGAAGGCAGCTTTATATAGACTTTCACTCATTGAGGGTTACAAAAGGAATCAATTGCCAATGAATGACATTGATTCTAGAATTTAATTGCCAATTAAATGGCCAATTCAATTGTCAATTGAATTCAGCTATCGAATTTTAGAATTCAATAGCCAATTAAATTCACAAATTCCAACAATATGTACATATATATATATATGTTTGTATATTTGTATATGTATGTATTTATCTAGTAGTGAATCTTGAGGATAAGTATGGTGTAAGCTTGTTCCTATAAAAAATGGTATAATAGTGTTACTTTCCAAATTCCAGGTAAGGGAGATAAGAGCAAGAGATGTTGTTAGAGTATATCGTCAGAGGTTGACATTGTTCAAACTAGTAGTTTGTACATTTTAGTTTGTACGTAGTAAAAGTTGTAGGTGTTTGGTAAGATTATAACTAGTAGCTGAAATTAAAAAAAAAGTAGTTATAATTTATAATTGAAGTTGTTGGTATTTAGTAAAAATTATGACTTATAACTAAAATTAGTAATAAGAAGCTAAAAGTTACTATTGTAGCTTTGTCAAACACTCCAAACATCTAAAGCCATGTTTGAAGTTATAGATTGAGGAGCCGAACTGAACTATGTAAATTTCTTTTGGACAAATTATATTAATAGTCTTTATAGTTTTTCTCTAAGTTTAACACATTTACCCTTATAGTTTAGCATTTGTATTCAATAACGACAATTGATAATGAACGTTCATTTTTCGTCCATTTCTCGTTGCATGTCATCAATGAGTTATATTAGGGGGAAAATTATAAATTCGAGTTTTTTTTTGGGAGCTTCTAAATTTGTACACTTTTTTGATGAGTTTACCCATTAATACAATTCATCATGCCTTAGTTACAGGTGTTTCATGCGTTTAATGAATCTACTTAGCAGAAAAGAGAGTATACATTTAGCGGCTCCTTATTATCTTCTCCTCATTTTACAACATCACCCCCACCAAAATGAGAGAGGAATCTTTGCCATGTAACATTTTTGTACAATGCTTAAAACGACGCCATTTTAATAAAGTTTAAAATCAATACTTTATTAACACAACGTCATTTTAAGCAAATCGACACGGGATCCTCTGCCATACAATGCATTGTGCAGTGCTTAAAATGATATCGTTTTAATAAAGTACTGGCTTTCAACTTTATTTAAACAACATCGTTTTAATAATAAACAACTTATTAAAATGACGTCGTTTTTAGCATTGAACAAAATCATTACATGACAGAGAATTCTCTCTCAAGCAAAATGACGTCGTTTTAAGCACTGCACAATACATTGCATGGTAGAGTATCTCGTCTCTGCCAAAACCACCCCGTCTACCACTAACAAACCCACTCTATCAACCACCGAACAACACCCCGCCCGAATTGAATTAATTTTTGACCACCTTTTTACGCAATCTCGTTAGACCAAATCTGAACTGTAAAGTTATCCTGTTGGTGAAAGTGTTGTGGCATAGTCACTCGGTTGAAGAAGCCACCTGGGAGTGGAAAGAGGATATGCGAAAGAAGTATCCACACCTTTTCGACTGAGATATGTAAATTTTGAGAACGAAATTTCTTAAAGGGGGTAGATTGTAATAACCCATACCTTAGAAACCAACAGAAAAGAAAGTATACGTTTCGAACTGAACCAATTCTTAAACCCAAATTCTTTAAGAAGAGCCGATCCAGCCGTTTAATCTTCTCGAGCACGGGACTCGAAATAGATTGAGACTAGTGTTACCTTAATATTGTGGTCAAAAAATTAAAGATTCTCCAAGTCCAAAGTCAGTTAAACCAAAGGTTAGGCCCAAAGACCAAGAAATGGGCCATTGTGAAATTTTTCGAAATTCCTTTACATAATACAAAAGAAAATAATTATTGTGCCAAAAAATAGACGAGCTACCAGAAACCTAAAGCCTTGTGCCCAAATTTGGTGGGTAAGTGTTATAAGTACGAGTTGTTATATGTATAAAGTAAGCAAGGTTAAAGTTAACTAACCTAGAGTTAACCACACCAAATATAAGTTATTTAAAATAAAATACAAACTAAAATGAAATATGAACGATGTTAAGTGTGTAGAGATATATATAATATGTCAATCATAAAAATTATAATTTAATACAATTCTACGAAAAAAAATAACTATTTTATACATATAAATTAATTTTGAGCACCTTTTAAGGCAATATGGTGCAATTATACCTCATGAACCATTAAAATACCAATAAATATACACAAAAATCAGATTTTTGGGATGCTCAAACACCCCTTGGCCTGCCACCCTAGCCTCCCCCACACTCCACTTTTTGTCTTGTCACATCATGTTCAAATGCATGCTTGTTAAAATGCATGCATTTCAATTGGTTGATTCCACCACCCGTCGTCATGAAGGCTTTGCTACTAAATTTTTCTATAAAAATAAGCCCTTTTGCCCTTCCCCTTACCCGGCCGTGCTTGAAGTTTTTAGAGAGAGAAATTGAGTGTGAGAGAAGAAGAAGAGGAAGAAGAAAAAAGAAAGTTGGTCTTGTAGAGCTATGTCCAATCTTTAAGTGTTAAGATCCAACATAATCCAAGTAAGTACTCCTTGAATCCTAATCTATTTCTATTCAAAAACCTCTAAACTCACCTCTATTCTTAAGAACATGAATCAAAAACACAAAAAGATCAAGCTTGAAACAAGGAAGAAGGAACTAGGGCTAAAGTTAAACCCTTTAAGATCAAGTTTCAGGATTTTCGGTACAATGAGGTTCATCTTTAAAGATTTTTAATAATTTCTAGAAAATGGATCTCGAGGTGATTTTTGTGTTCAGAGTTATATTTCGATGTTGAATTTCATAAAAATATTATTTGAAGAAATATTGCCAAATGGATTTTGAGAAATTAAATTTTCCCCAAAACCATGCAGATTTTGTTATGTTTTGTTGCAGAGGTTAAAATCCCATTTTAGAAGCTTGTTCTGAAAATATTTTTGTTCTAGTTTCCTACAAAAAAATGAGAGATTTTTATGACTGTTTGATATTCAAACATATTTTTAAAGTCGTTGTACATAATTTGTCTATCTAAACAGATTCAGTTCACCTTGTTGTGGAGGTCAAATCACCCATTTTCTTTGATTCTTTGAAAATGTGTTCTTTATGAAAAATTTAGAAGATTTTCTAATCTAACTTCTGTCCAAAACTCAGAAAATTTAGAGTTAACTTGGTACCTTAAACAAAATTTCTTTTGTCTGATATATATAATCTGGAATAACAGAATCTGGGCATATTCAAATCAGCCACTACTTGGACACCGTTGGGTATGAGTTGTGAATGAGAAGTGTATGTTTTGAATTGGGGATGTTATTTCTGAAATTATACTTTTGTGAATTGAGGAAGTTATTTATGACTTATGAAACCCTTTTGTGATGAAATGAAATACGGCATTTTCACGTCTCTTATTACAACATGATTTATTGATTTTCAAAGATGTTTTCAGTGTTCTTAAACTCGGTGTTTGTTTTCTTCTTGTTTATTAATACTAAATGCACTCTGATGTAACTTTTGTAGTTACAGATAGTAGGATTGGCTAGAGGTTGGTCTACGACGGTTGTCATTTTGTAAGCTTAAGCTCTGATGTAGAAGTTGTTTCTACTTTTCTTGTTTTAGATTAGTTTTGTATCTATGAAACACTACGTGTTGGGAAACTATGAAGCTTTTGATCTGAAGTTATGATGCTTGTTTTTATAATCTATGTTTATCCTCTATCTATGAAAAGTAGTTGGGTTAAACAAAAGTTTGTATGAATGTTTTTGTGAGATCCGATTTCGTTTTATTTTCGTAATGTTTATTCGATGCGTTGGTTATTACTTTAATCGTATATAGGACAACATGTTTAGATATGTCTAGGTTTTCACCCAGCGATGGCCGCTTGAACGGTGACCTGTCCGCTTGAGCGGGCCCGTGGTAGAGAGTTAGGTCGGTGGGGGACTACTCGAGTGGATAGCCTGGCGCGAGATTCTATAAAGATAGCTCATGTCTTGATTATTGAGCCAAAGCTTGTTCTACAAGTTTTTTCCCTCTCTACACAAAAGCTCTACCTTCTCTCTAGCTTATTGGTGGGCTCAAGCTTGGTTTTTTGGCGATCGGATAGTAGATCCTTATTATCCTCGCTGAGAGCTTCGCAATCATCCAAACGGAATCGTGTTTTGGTGACTTTACTTTTTCGCCAAAGTTCAAAACTTCGAGTTTTAACTCACCGAGGTAGGATTCTAGACTTTCATGTCTTAAAGGGTGCTACGTGGAATTTTATGCATTTTTACCATTTTAAAATGCATGAATAGTTATTTTATGTGTTTAAACCATGTTTGGTTGGACAAAAGGGGTTTTAAAGTGTTTTATGATTTATTTTCTAAGTTGTTGGATGTTAGTGTGCGTGTTCATGGTTTTCAAAAAGGCAAGTTTTGAAAATTGAAAAGATTTATGTATCTGATTGCAATAACCTAAATTTGGAGGTTTGGAGGTAACCCTTAGGGTTGAGCCTTATTTTGAAATTGGTTAGTCTCTGTAGCTAGATGGATGACGGTGTTTGGAGAATGTGATTCTTGTTCATGATTGTATGCATGTAAACTCTGGATAAAGATGCATTAGTTGGGGCTGCAGTCTTTCTGTGAAAACCCGTAAAGATGCATTAGCTGGGACTGCGGTCCTTCGGTGAAAACCCGTAAAGATGGATTGCATGAATTGCATGTGAATTATTGTGGGTAATATATATATAAAACTATTTTTGAGGCACGTGTGAGTCAGAATATTCATATCTTTTTGCATCAGTATGTTTAGCTTTTATTTCATGATTAGTCTATTTCTTATTGGGTTTCGGCTCACCGTGTGGGATTTAAAAACCTTTTTCAGGTGATTGTGATCACGGGAGATGATCGAATGGAGCCCGAGGAGGCGGAAGACTTGTTTTAGTTTTCTTTTGTTATGGGATCCTATATTATTACATCTATTGCTTGTGCTTGAAAGTGTGTTTTGTAAGCATTGAGGCGATTACATTATGCATGTATACAATGTTTATTTTGAGAGAGGAATCTTGGGTTGATAGTGGTTTTATTTGTTTTAGTTTGGGTTTCATGCTTTCAAAGTTTCGTTTTTCAAATCGGAGGAGTATTTTCTTTATAAATTAAACGTTTTTGTCCCTATATTTTGCATATTCAAATTCCTGCTCAAAGAATCATGTTTTTAGGTGTATTTTTGAGACTCGAGAAGATTTTCTAGTCCCTAGCTGGAAAATCTCTAAGGGCGTCTCACTGCTCGAACGAGTCTCTGAGCACTCGAGCGGGCAGCCACTGTGAACAAAAAAAATTGGGTTTTGTTTCGAAAGAAAGTTTGGGTTGGAAAAGCTTGGGGGTAACCCCTTTTGATGCACAATGGCTTATTTTGGTTATTTTTTTTACAAATAAAATCTCGTATTTGTTTTCATCTTTGACATGTTTGGGTTTGGGTGGTTTCGGTGGATCGTAGTATCCCAAATGTTGCTTCGTTGGGCTTTTCATGTGACCCGGGGGTTTAGGTCGTTACAATTTTTATTTTGGCAATTATAAGCCTTATCATTTCTTTGAGGCCACTTCGTTGTGGCAGGATCATGCCCCATTGCATAGGTCAAATACCTTGCGGGAGCGGGGTGTGACAACCATGCCCAGCCTCTCCTCGTCTTCTTCACCCTCCCCTAACATCACCGAACCTCGTCAAACCTCATTCGCCCCTCTTTGACCACCCTAACACCTCCATTTTGCTAGATTTATGGTTTTAGTTAAAGACAAAGGAGGGAGGTGGTACGCGCTCCCTTTTCCACTACTTTAGCCCTTTTCCTACGATTGTTGGTCCTAGCCATGCATCTTCCTCCTTCTCCCTTATTTCCTGTGCCCCTCTTCTGATTGATTTCGCATTTGATCATCGTTCGGTAAAAAAATGCCGAACAAATAGCATATGTTCGATAGACACCAATCGATCAAATATCTGTTGTTCAACATGCAACAACTAAACAAATGACATTTGTTCGGTAAACACAAATCAAATGTTTGTCCATTAAGAATTTCTGAAGGATAACACTATGACAATGCAAGGGTCACGGGAGGATCAAGAAATGAGCGGGGAGGGCGATTGGGTGTAGAGAGAAGTTGGTGGTGGGGCGGTGGTTGTCGCCAATGCTGGTAGGTGTATAGAAAGAGGAAAGGGAAGAGTTAAAACTTTAAGGGAAAAACTATTAGAACTATGTCCTAATGATAATTTCTTTACATGACAAAAAAAATAAAAAAATATACTTAAACATTTTTAAGGTGATGATAAAACCATCTATTCTAAAGTGGGGTTGTCATTAGAATCTATACTATTATAAAAAATAAACACTCTTTTGTTCTGAACTCAAAATTAAAGTACACTCACACTTTTGATTTTTAAAATTACCCAATAACAAATAATATTTTTATAATTTTGTAAATATTAATCTCCTTAATTTAAGGGAAAATAAAGGATGAAAATCCCACATTTTCCAACTTTTCTATTTTTTTCTCTTTTAAAAGCAATAATTTTGCATAGTATTTGAGCAATTTTTTTTCTAGTAGTTACAAATGTTGGGGGAAGCTTAGTGTAACCTACATTTTTGTCATCTTCAGTAGTAAAAAAACTAAGGTTGACACATGCATGTATGTATATTTAGAAATTAAAATATTTTACAAAATTAAATAACAGAATGATTTAATTTTTAAATTATGAACAATTATAATTTTAAAATTAAGTAATAGAATAAAAATTTAATTGGTAGAACAAAATGAAAATATTATTGATAGCAAAAAATCAAATAAGAGTATTTTTAACGAAAAATTGGTGAACAGTCTAATTTATAGGCCGTTTATTGTTTTTTCATCCAGTATAAGATTTTTTAATGAGTAAGGTCCATCTTCATAAAAGTTTTAACGCGTAAAATTCATTTGAGACAAAAATACCTTAGAACAAATAAATTTATCTGTGTCTTTTCAAAACATGTATAAAAAACACATATAAATTTATGTCTTTTATTGAAAATATATGTAAAAAATACAGATAAATTTATCTATCTTATTGAAAGCACGTATAAAGAACACAGATAAATGTATCTATTTTTATTAAAAGCATGTGTAAAGAATATAGATAAATTTACCTATCTTATTAAAAGT
>JAUMHN010008432.1:0-10143 GCA_032360265.1 Heliamphora ciliata | reverse complement strand
CCATTGACGACTCAAAGTACTGTACATTATCTGAACACAATTAATCAATTACTTCGGGATTAAGAGTTCGTGCAATAAATGATAATACGGGATGTGGATCAATTCATATAGTTAGTATAGAATTGATCATCCCGTTGATCCCGCTCAATACACTCTAAGTGTACTAACACTTCGAGCTCGAACATTGAATTTTCAAAACCTGAATTCAATCGGTTCGACGTATCCAAGACTAGCTACTATAACGATGTATTACAATCGTACCAATGGAATGTTCGGATCCATTGCGATAATGAGTCTACCTGTATAATCTGTCAGAACCTATGACCCGATCTTCCGTGCAGCATGCACCGAGTCAAATACTGGATGGAATATACGGACTATGCATTCATACATCATAAATATAAATATAAAATCATAAATGCAAAACCATCTCAAATGTTTCTCATTAATATGCCAGGGATCCAGAATAAAATGCATAAAAAGCATGACTTTTCAGTATACATTCCCAACATACCCTTCACCAAAAACTAAAGCTGATAAAGAACGGGGCAGTTATGAATATCCACGGAGAAGACAGCATTCACCCCCCGAAAGGAGGAGAGGGCACAACTTTGTTAGAAGTTCAGCATAGTGACGATGATGTGTTGGTCAGTGGTTTTTGATTCGATGAAGAATAGGCTGTTTAGATGCTGATGAATGAAGAAGAAAAATATGTCAACCCGTGGGCCGTAACAATGATGAAAAAAATGTCCTTTTTCTCGGGCATGGGATTAGGACGTAAGCAGCAGGAAATCCCGGAATCCATTTAGGTATTGCCGACTTCACACCATTTTGGTCTTGGGTATAAACCAACGGAAGAAGTTCTGGAAGGGCCTAGAAGGGGGCGAAAGACTATTCTGAGACACTCAATGGATACTTCGTCAAGGAATGTGAAGATTTTCTGTATTGTGGCTTTCCAAAGCTGTGGATCGACGAAGAAACCAATCAAAAGTTGCCGGGTTGGAGATATTTTTCAGCCACTAGCTGTCTGACACGGAAGAGGAAGAAATAATGTAAGGAGAGAAGGAGGAAAAGAGGATTCAGGAAGAGGACTGGGCTAACAAGCTTGATGGAGCTGACCTGGGAGTGCTGTTCAATGAGAATATGGCTCAGTTGCGTATAACCGAATCGGACTGCTTCATGATGGGTTTCAGCGCGTCAGCCGACTGCACCAAGCTTATCATTGATGCTTCTGCAAAAGAAATGATGAATTGGACCATCGAGTTTTGTAATGAACAGATCGTCTATCCTGAGTCCAAATTTGAGTCGGAGTTTGTAGTTGAGGGCACATCTGTTGGTGCTCCTCTCTCTACTTTTACCATCAAGTTTGTAATTCTCACTGTTCTTAATGAAATGGACGAAGTTTTCAGTTACTTTGTTTCGTTTGATTTATTTCAGATGCTTTCTGATGATTTTAAATTCGACGGGAATATCCTCGAAGAAATAAAACTTTTAATAAAAAGAGAAGAAGAAATGCGTGCCCTACCAATAATTGATGAAACTTTATCAATAAATATGTGTAATGAAACTAACCCGTAAAATGTTCAAATCGGTTCTTCTTTGTCCTCAGTCGAACAAAAATAACTAATAATTTTATTAAAAGAATGCAAAGATGTATTTGCATGGTCTTACGAAGATATGCCTGGAATTGATCCTGATATTGTCCAACATCACATTCCCTTATACCCTGATGCTAAACTGGTCAAACAAAAATTAAGACGGATCCGGCCAGAGTGGGCTCTGAAGATCAAAGAAGAAGTTGCCAAACAGATCAACGCTGGATTCCTAATGGTAACAGAGTATATAAAATGGGTAGCCAATATAGTGCCAGTTTTAAAGAAGGACTGTTGTATCCGAGTCTGCGTAGATTTTTGGGACCTCAATAAGGCCAGCCCGAAGGACGATTTTCCACTACCGCACATCGACATCCTAGTAGACAGTACAGCGGGGCATGCCTTGCTGTCATTTATGGATGGTTTCTCCAGACACAACCTAATTTTGATGGATCCTAAAGACAGAGAAAAGACGACGTTCACCATGCTTTGGGACACCTATTGTTATCGTGTGATGCCGTTCGGTCTGAAGAATGCAGAGGCAACCTATCAAAGGGCTGCCACTACCTTACTACATGACATGATACATAAGGAGGTTGAAGTGTACGTGGATGATATGATAGTCAAGTCCAAGGATCAGGATGGTCACATCACAGCACTGCAAAAGTTCTTCGAGAAGATTCGAAAGTACAAGATGCGACTAAACCCACAAAGTGTGCCTTCGTGGTTACTGCTGAAAAAATGCTTAGGTTCATGATCACTCGGCGAGGCATTGAAGTCGACCCTTCGAAGATCAAGGAAATTTTGGAAATGCCTCCTCCAAAGACCGAGCGAGAAGTCAGGGACTTTCTGGGAAGAATCCAGTTTATTAGCCGATTCATCGCAAAGCTGATAACTGCATGCGAGCCGCTCTTTTTTCTGCTGAAAAAAAGAGTCAAATTTGAATGGAATCAGAAATTCCAAGATGCCTTTGATGTCGTACGTCAATACCTATAAAATCCACCTGTTCTAGCTCCTCCCGAACCTTATAGGTCATTGATCCTCTATTTGTCAGTGATCGACTCAGCAATGGGATGTATGCTGGCGCAAGAAGGTGAAACTGGAATTGAAAAGGCCATCTATTACTTAAGCAAGAAGATGACAGGGTCAGAAATACGGTACACGCCATTGGAAAAGACATGCTGGGCCTTGGTTTGGGCTTCCCGAAAACTCAGACATTACATGCTGTCTTTTACAGTGAATATCATCTCCCGGATGGACCCGTTAAAGTACTTATTTGAAAAGCCGGCACTAACAGGAAGGTTGGCTCAATGGTTGTTGTTGTTATCTGTGTTTGATCTTCAATATGTCACCTGAAAGTCAGTAAAGGGCAGAGCAGTGGCAGAATTTCTAGCCGATCAACCAATTGAAGGAGGCGAAGACACGGAGTTTCAGTTTCCTGACGAATAGCTGATGAAAGTTGGGGATGACAGATGGACTCTATATTTTGATGGCGCATCCAATCAATATGGCTATGAAATAGGAGTCCTTCTTGTCACTCCCGATGAATCACATGTTCTGCTGTCCCTAAAGCTCAATTTTGAAGTCACCAACAATCAGGCTGAGTACGAAGCATATTTGGCTGGATTGGAGGCAGCCCTGGAACTAAGGGCACAGAAACTGGAAGTCATCGGAGACTCAGCACTAGTAGTTTCACAAGCAAGAGGAGAATGGAAGGTCAGAGACTTAACCTTAATTCTCTATCATCAAGAGCTGGAGAAGCTGATACCGTGCATTGAATCAGTAATCTTTACCCATGTGCCGAGATTGCAGAACAAGTTCGCCTATGCACTGTCCATCCTAGCATCCATGATTGACATACTGCTCGGAGTCCGAATGAGGCCCTTGATAATTGAGCAGAAGAGAGAGCCGGCATATGAGATGACAGCCACAATCGAGGAAAGCACTAACGACCTTACATGGTACTTCGACATTCAGAACTTCGTGGAGAAAGGAGAACATCTAAAGTTTTCCAACAAAAAGGACAAAAGGGCGATACGACGACTATCTGCACAATTTGTTATTTGCGGTGGTAGACTGTACAAACGAGGACATTCTGGTGTTAATAAGCTATGTATCAACAATGAAGAAGGTCAAGAACTGATGAAAAAAATCCACACGAGAGTTTGTGGGCTACACATGAGCGGAAACATGTTAGCCAAGAAGATCCTACGGTAAGGATACTTTTGGATGACAATGGAGACAGACTGTACACAGTTTGTGCAGAGGTGTCATAAGTGTCAGATTCACACAAATCTTTTGCACATTCTCCCGTCTCAGCTATACAACTTGACGTCACCATGGCCATTCTCGGTATGGGGCATCGATGCGATTGGCAAAGTAACACCGAAGGCGTCCAATGGACACGAGTTTATCTTAGTGGCCAGTGACTATTTCACCAAGTGGGTAGAAGTAGTCTCATACTCGGTATTAAAATCCTCCCATGTTGCTAAGTTTATTAAGCAAAACATCATTTGCCGATACGGAGTTCCCCACTAAGTCATATCAGATAATGGCTCACATTTCAAGGAGAGGTCTTGGATCTTTTCGAAGAATACCAGATAGTAGCTCAAAAATTCTCGCCATATCGACCACAAACCAATGGAGCAGTTGAAGATGCAAATAAGAATATCGAGAAAATTTTACAAAAGATGATCAACTCACACAAAGATTGGCCGAAACATTTACCATTTGTACTTTGGGGATACTGAATGTCGATTAGAACTTCAACTGGAACAACGCCATACTCTCTAGTGTATGGGATGGAAGCCGTACTCTCCATTGAAGTAGAAATTCCCTCACTAAGAGTAGTGGCCAAGGCCAATATCTCAGAAGAAGAATGGCAAAGGAACTGGATGGAAGAATTACTCCTGCTTGACGAAAGAAGACTGCAAGACCTATTCAATGTACAAGGTTACCAAAGGAGGATAGCCCGAGCATTCAATAAGAAGGTCAAGACTCTAGATCTTAGAGAAGGAGATATGGTTCTTAAGAAAATCAGAGCTCTTATCTTCGACCCAAGGGGCAAATTCAAACCAAACTAGTCTGGGCCGTTTCTCATTAAAACCACTATGACCGGTGGTGCAATCGTTATTATGGACTTGGATGGTAATGCGTTCTCCACTCCAGTTAACCTTGATCAGCTCAAAAAGTACTATCCCTAAGGTAAATATAAAGATAAAATAAAAACTCGCTGAGTTAAAAACTGAAAAGGCAATTCAGGCAAAAGTTAGAGCAGCTTGCAAGGTCGAAAACTCGAAAGGGCGACCTTGACAAAAGTTAGGGCATTACAAAAGGAGAGCGTCAATACCGGAGTGAAAATCGAGCTCAAACTACGTTAACACTTGATTCCACTTTTGGGATACGTAGGCAGCTTCTTCCAAGAAGTCCGGCCACATTCTTTGTTTTAGCCATCTTTGAATCTGAGTAAGACTAATACAAATTAATTTTTGAGTTCTGATAATAAAGTCATTAAAACTATGGATAAATTTAAACCATCTTAAACATCAAGTGGGAGTCTTTTCATTACTTCGATCAGAGTTACAAAGTTTTGAATAAAAAGGAAGGGCACGTAAGTCCCAAACTCTACAAAACAAACAAAAAAAGGGAAAGTTGTGGAATTTTCAAAACAAAGCAGAGATTCTGAAATCCTCCTCCTGTTCGCTGCTTGTTTCCCCTCTTCTCTATCTTTCTTTTCCCTATCTTGTGTCAACCATGTCTTGTATTCAGCAGAAAGCTCAGGGCATTGCAGCTCCTGCATCTCCGTACGCGAACGAGAAGGCCAGGCATCCCGATACTGTGCTAGAAAAAGAGCTCGCACTGCATAAGAAAACAGACAACCTCGAATGCTGGGAGATATGATCTGGCTTCGCCCGAACTGCCGCATGATCCTATAAGGATAGTAGAAAGTAGTCTGACGCAGACCAATCAGCAAAATGCTAGGGTAATCCATAGTGTTCAAAGTTATAGCGGGAATCTGCCACCAAAAGCACTGCCAGGTAATGTCTGGGCCAGTCAGAGTAGAAAGATACTATCGCCAAGCTGTCTCGGTGTCACATATCTGATAACGGGGGCGGTAAAGGAAAGCAGCAGCATTGTGCCTATTAGTGGGAGGCTTCTGTACAAGGTTCACCTTCTCCATCAACCAGATCTGTAACAAGAGTTAGAGCAGTAAGAGAAAGGCTTTGCAGTATAACAGAGAACTTGATACAGAGGAAGATGTTAGGCTCACCTGAAGAAGCAAAGGTGGTGGTCTCGCCACGATGGACAGCGTCCAAGCCCAGTAGTGTCTCAGCTACAACAAGAGGTACGAAATCTCTCCTCATCCACATTTGGCCTGCAATGTCAACCAGGACACAACTAACCCGCCCATCGGAAGGGACAAGTAGATACTGGGCAAGGAGGCAGAAGCAAAGTGCATAACAGCGCCGCAGCTGAAAGTCTAGATCGCTGAGGTCACCAGTAGGATGAAACCTCTCAATAAACCATGAAATGTCAAGACAGTCACCCGAGGTCAGATAAGAAGCCTCCATCTTAGACAGACCGTAGAGTTGCATCACCTGCTGCTGAGCAGAGAGAAAGGGAGTGGGGCTAATAACAGAATTCTGTAGAGTCAGGTTCAACATGGTAGCAAATTCCTCTATAGTGGGGCAGAGTTCTTCAAGGCCAAATCGAAAGACGTGAGACTGCGGATCCCACAGTTGAGTAGCAGCCGATAATAAAGGACTGTCAATCTCCACGGACCTCAGTGAGCAAAGGGCATTCAAGCTAAACGAGGCAAAGTTCAAACGTTCGATATGGGAGAATTTCTCAGTCCATGAAGAAAGGGGATTGGCCATCTGAGTTCGAGAAACAGCAAATGGGGTCTCTAGGACAGTATTTATAGGGCAGAAAAGGGCAGGAAACCAAAAATATGATAAAAGGCACACCTATTGTGGTGGCCGCTACGTTGGAATTGGCGACCGCCAACTCTAAAAAGCACAGTACAGTGACATCAGCCCTTTGACTGGGCAACTACCGAGTTTGAAATAGCAACCACCATGTTAGTTTCCTTGGAAGTAGCGAATGCCATGTTGGATCATGGCGACCGCCATGTGAGAACATGACGGGTATGGGACAGTTTCCAGTCTGTGTGTTCTGTATCAGTCGGGGCGCCTGAATTATGCATCCAAGGCAGTTTGAACAACAAATAAAGGAAAATCATGCAACAGATGGACAGATGAAGTAATAAGTAGTACTGAGGTCCAAAGTGCATCAAAAAGTAGTAGAGTGTAACAAGGTAAAAATTGGGGCACCTAGGCCCAATAAGCAGCAAATAGATGTATCAAACTAAGGCACGCAGGCCCATAGATCAAATAGATGTATCAAACTGGGACACGCAGGCCCATCAAAATAAATGTATCAAGAAATAAATAAAGCTGGGGAAGGGAAAAGCTCTCCCTCTCACTAATGCTTGGGGCGAACTCGCCAGGAAGGGCTGGCCTCCTCCGAGCTATCGTCCTCGAAGAGTCAGCCAAAATCATCACCGTCATCACTGCTGGAGGAAGAAACAACTCTAGATCGGCTCCGAGCGAATGAAATCGACCCTCTGGAACGAGCCTAAGAGAACGCTCGGGAACCACGGTCTCTAATCGGGGCTGGGGCTGGGGCCGGAGCTGGAGCCTATGGCAGCACTACGCTGGTGACTGGAGTTGGAGGCTGTCAAAAGAAAAGCAAGACTCAGAGCAGAATAAAGATAAGAAAATGGATAAAAATTGAAAAGAACACGCAAGCTACTCACAACGGCCACTGGTGTGAAAGCAATGCCAGCTGCCCGCATCGAGGTATCCATTTGCCGAACCATCACTCTCAAGCCAGTGACCATCAGCATCGTCCAGTCTAACCAGGCCTGATTGACCTATAGAAGAGAACAGTTTAGATAGATAAAGAAAAAAATAGGAAACTGAAGGAAAGGTAGAAGACAAACCTGGCCGATTTCAGCTCTCAACTCCGGAACTGGCGGAATAGGAATCGACAGAGAGAAAGGAAATCCATAAACTACAGTCTAGATGTCCCATGGGATCTCTGGGCCCCTCAACCCGCCGGCAGCATCACCAGCAGCTCCAGGGCCAGCAGCTCCCGCAGCTCTAGCTCTGGGACCAGCAACTCCAGCAGCATCAGCATTGGTAGCCTCCGGTGCTCGCCTCCTGCCACCCAGGGCAGCCGGGTCGGGACCTAAGGGACCCATCAAGTGCGCCTGGGCCCAAGCTGTGTAGTCCCCCTCCGCCACTAGTAGCTCCGAAACTGGGGTCCCCACCGTCTCCAACAGCAAGTCGACGAGGCCCAGATGATCAGTCCGGCACATACAGACTGGAGGGACCACTGGGATCCGAAAGTGATCCAGGCAAAGCGACTGGCGAACCACTCGCTTTCCCAGATAGTACTCCTATCCAAATGGACCCTCCAGCAAGATCTTCTTGGAAGTAATGTCTCGGCTACGCATCAAGTCTGTGCCGGCTTGATCCTCAACTCCCTGCCAGACGCCCAGTGAACCTGTAAAGTATAGTGAACAGAATAATATACAGTAATCAAAGTGCTGTATCAGTAAACGAAATACAGTAATCAGTATGGTATAGTGCAGTGAACAGTACGGTACAGAGGGTAATGAACGGTAAGTAGGGATACTTGGTTGGAAGTCTGCCGGTCCAACGAGACCGAAAGCCGGTCAAGGTCCTTCCCTCTAGCCTTCTTCCCCTTCAGCCATCGGGACCACCGGGCTGCTCGGGGAATGACCAGAGGGTCTACTGTAGAGTTCGTCGGGACATGAAGCCTGAGGAACTTGTAGGTCCATAACTGCAAAGAAGAAGATGTCAGCAAGCAGGAATAACAGATAACATAAATAGATGAAGAACTGCAGAAACTAAATCGTACCTCCCAAACCCTCTAATATCCCCCAATGCTGAGCTCCTGAGGGAACCGGGTCAGCGTCCGCATAAAACTGTTGAGAGTAGCCAGAGCAGCATCGCCTTGTTCGAAAACAAGGAGGTACCGAACATATACATAAGAAAGCCTCGGGCGACCCACTCGTAGTGGCGAGGCTCGGTGCACTGGAAGTGTCGGAAGCGATCGAAAAACCAAGTGTATCTGATTCGATCCCAATCCATCTGCGCAGGGACAGCCCCGAGGAAATACAGCAGTGCATCGATCGACTGGGATATAGACGATCAAACGGGATGGGGGCTCCTCCAACCTGGATGCCAGTAATAAGGGCAAAGTCCATATGCATCAAAGTAACCTCAAAGGTGGTGAAATGGAATGTGTTGGTGGTATCCCATCACCGCTCGGCTAGGGCAATTAGCCATATCCGATCATTGCTCGTCCTACCCAGCAGGGGTATGAAGCGAGCAAAGCCGGAGGCATTGATGTAAGCCTGGCTAGAAGCAGGGAGGGCATCATACCACTCCAACACCTCCCCGGAGGCAGAACCTCTGAAGCCTCGGATGTAATGACTGGCCTATAAAGAGAAGACAGATAGAGAATACATAAATGATAGATCGAGCAAGCAAAGTGCAGGAAAACAACTGAAAACAAAACCTAGGTTCCTTCGGTCCTTTCAAGTCCTAGAAAACTAGATACCCTAACCCTAGGTTCGTAATTTTTGCGCATCCTAGTAATCGTAAGCCCTGGTACACCAGGCAATTTCTATCAATCTATGCTAATGTTCTTCCCAAGTATATATAAAAAAAAATCTCCCTTTCCTATGACATATGTGTTTTGTCCCTTTTACCCTAACCTTTTAGGATTAATTGTCTAGGAATCTTTGAAAATTTGCCCCAATCATAACAAAAAATAAAAAAAAATAAAAAACATGAAAAACATAAATAAATACAAATAAAATCTTCCAAAAATCTCTGAGATCTTCTAGTTTTTGTTTAAGATTTTTTGCAAAATTTCTAGGATTTTCTAACAATTTTCTCAAAAAAATTTTCAAAATTTTTTGGATTTTCTAAGATTTTTCACAAAATTTTTGGGATTTTCTGACAATTTTCTCAAAATTTTCTTCAAACTTTTTAGGATTTTCTAAGATTTTTCGCAAAATTTCAAGGATTTTCTAACAATTTTCTCAAAATTTTCTTCAAACTTTTTAGGATTTTCTAAGATTTTTTGCAAAATTTCTAGGATTTTCTCAAAATTTTCTAGGATTTTTCTAAAAATTTTCCTCAAATTTCTAGAATTTTCTAAAATTTTCTATTAATTTTCTCAAAATTTTCTAGGATTTTTCTAAAAATTTTCCTCAAATTTCTAGAATTTTCTAAAATTTTCTTATAATTTTCTCAAAATTTTCTAGGATTTTTCTCAAAATTTTCCTCGAATTTTCTAAAATTTTCTCAAAATCTTCTAGGATTTTTCTCAAAATTTTCAAAATGTTTTTAAAAATTTTAAAGATTTTCTTAAGATTTCTAAAAAAATTTCAGGATTTCTCTTAAAATTTATCCTAATTTTCTAAGATTTCTTTCAAAAATTTTCTAAGAAT